>JANJYP010126277.1:0-13104 GCA_024605115.1 Rastrelliger brachysoma | reverse complement strand
CATGCTCCCACCTGACAAACCCCACCCAAAGTACTTAACACGGGCATCTTTCTTTTTTTTTTTTTTTTGTTTCATAAACTCCCGCTTGCTTCACTTTATGTATAAGTACCACACACTCCACCCCCCCCCACCCCTACAGAATCACCCTCCCCCCTGGAGAGGAATACCGTCACTGACTCGGTTAATTAAAAAAAATATGAAATGTGTTTTAGGCCATTTGATAGAGAGGGTGAGGTAGTAGGTGGTTGTTGGTGGCCACTAATGAGTTCTTTTTTTTTTGAAAACTGTGAGGTTTATTCAGGAGAAAAAACAAGAAAAAAAAAGAATCCTCGTCATTAATCAAAAGTTATCCTCTTGTTTTTCATCACATTTTGCATTTCAGTTGGATGCCTTCAGGTGAGGTCTACCACAAATACATGTCTGATAAATTTTGACATTCTCCACCGACTTCAAGACAGATTTCACTCCAAGAAAAGAAATTGTGACATCCCTTTTACAGATGGCCAGATGGTCGTTAAATGTTACATGTCACCATCTAACAAAATGAGACTTGCAAATCGTCAAGAAGCCATTGCAGTGACTGGAAATTGACCCACATTCCACTTGAATGATTAGGAGGAAACAGTAAATAAAAATCAAATTAAGAAAACAGAGATTCTCTCATTATATCCAGTTTGTGTTCTATGTTGAGCTGATTGCTGAGAACATCTGTAATTACTTCCAGCAGAAAACGACAGATGTTTGACTCCAGTGTCAATATCCCCTCTGACCCGAACAACCTTATTTTTTACGGTTTAAGCCATGAAACTTCAGCAACAAAGTTGATAATGCATATATGTAACCAAATACATAATATATTCCACTTCTACATCATTATTCCACTCCAGAAAACTCAAGATGCATGAAGAAGTATCATCCCAGTTTAGTGACTTACCACTCTCGCCGGCATTAGCAGATAAGCTTTGTTTCACATCACCTGCAGCCAACTTTAACAATGTTTTTATGAGTCCAATTTCCTTCTAATTATGTTACACCCTGGGCCACGCCATAACCATGCAAATACAATGTCATTTGAGTGGTGATACTTGACGCAGCAATCGGCTCTGGCTTCAACTCCGGCTCCGCTTCCACTCCAGCCAGTGGCTTATGTTGTTCTCAAGCTGTGACTTTCCCAAAGGCAACAGTTTGTAATTTGTAAATATTTGTATACCTTTTTTTTTTTTCATATTGTCACATTTTCACTGCATACCCAGAAACACTACATGAATCAAAAAAGCTACATATTATATAATGGCACGTCTTAAATGGAAAAACCACTGTGTGAACCATGAGGACCTCTCATTCTTTTTTAATGGCTGCTGCTATGCATATTTTAAAAGCGTTAGGCTTTTATCATAGAAAATTCCCTATTTTATAAAGCCACCGAGAAGACCATCCATTTTCTCTAATTGAGATGCTCTACATCACATTTGCTCATTTAATAACCGGTGTCAGATACAGTTACTGGCAGCATGGAGAAAGTGCTCATTTGAAATTTGAGAAGAGGAAAAACTAAATAGTTGTAAATTAGTGATTCCTAAATTATGACAGATGATGTTTTGCTTCTCTTATCCCATCGGTGTCCAGTGGTATGGAAGCTCACAGATCAGCCATGTTGGTAAGCTGTATGCTGTTTACTGAAAGGATAATTTCCATTTATTATCACCTGGGTCTTGGGTTGTTCTAGCTGTAATTCATATGCGTACCTGCATACAGGACCGTATTTTCACTGAGGGGTGCTGCAGAGTATAAATCTTGTGCATGACTTTGTATATGAACATGCTTACACACTTTACTTAAAATCCCTCTGCAATACCACACGTTACAAGTTGCTTTCACTTCCTGTCGACCACCTAAGTGACTACCATACTGTCAGTAAGGTGCCTTTGATAATCTGACTCAACTGCTACCTTATGTACATACACAATCATCTAATTACTCATTTTTTACTCTGGCAGTCTTCTTTTTTGCGGATGTTGTCATGTTTTGGTGAGGATACCCCTTCCTACTTTTACTGTTGGAAATAATGGTCAAAACTGTGGTGGCCATTTGTCCTTAACTTCAAAAAGAAAAATGGAAAATAATACTGATCAGGCAAAACATGAAAACAACTAATGAAGTGCCCGACATTGATTATCTTGTTAAAATGGCATCTGTCGAGTAGTGGAACGTATCAGGCAGCAAGTGAACAGTCAGTTGTTGAGGTTGATGTGTTGGAAATAGGAAAAATGGGTAAGTGTAAGGAGACAGTCTAAGACATTTACAAAGTTGAAATTGTGATGACTGGGTCAGGGCATCTTCATAATTCTTGTAGGGTCTTTCCAGTATGCAGTGATCAGTACCTACTGAAAGTGGTCCAACGAAAGACCTTTGAACTTGCGCCCATATACTGAGGAAAAAAAAAAAAAACTCCCGAATTTTCTCACAAATTTGCGAGAAAAACAGTTTTTATTCTGCCAAGCAATCATATAGCCTCACTTTGTAGCACTGGAGAAAAGTCTTCAGTCCTTTCACAGTAGGCATAATGCACGACTGACTTCTCTCCAGTGTTGCAAAGTGAAGAATACAACACCCTTTTCTAACTTTTTTTTCTTGCAAATGTGTGATTTTTTTTTCTCGTAAATTAGCAACATATCTCAGAATGTTTTTTCTCAGAATATTACCCCCTCCCTCCCCCAATATTCAATATTTTATTTTATTTTGCACATCTACAACCCTAATATGCCATCACAAATATATTCATCAAAAGAAACAAATAAATACTTAAATTAATATTTGATCATTAAGTTTAACGAGAACAACAATTAGCAACAAAAACTATTAAAATACAACCCGGATTACCATGTATTACTGCTCTAAAACCTGGCAGAGAATCATTACCCCATTCTCTTTAGTGTCTTTTAGCTAATTGTTTGGGTTTTTTTTTCTTTTTTTTATGACTGCAATTCAACTGTTAAGGTTCGACTGTGTTGCTTGTTTCCAGCAGCACTGACAGGCCGGCAGTTATCTCCAGTGCAAAAACTGAGATAAACTGACACTATCTGCTCGGCACCAGAAGGCAGATATAGTTAGCCGGTGAGCAGAGTGGAGCATTTAGCAGCTAAAGCCTCAGAGGTTACAGTCCAAAATAGAACTAGAAGGATAATGAACAGTGGACTTCCATTTGTCAGGTGGCCTTAAACACAACTCCAGCTGAATGCTAATAACTCTCCCATGTCTGCTGGATTTGTTTTAAGGCCATAATATGTCAAGTAATGAATGCAGTCTCTTTTTTTAATACAACAATTACCTCTGGCTGCCTAATACAGCTGTACAAATACAAGATTAATTTTACATTTAAAAATGTCAGACGATCATAAGACCGTGGACACCAGCAAGAGAAAGAAAACTGACACACGTTCTCATTGGCTTTTTGTCCACCACTGAGATACCATCCTGTGACTTAACTTCCTGATTTATTGGAGTCATTCTGTTGCGGAACCTTGTTGTGAACCTAAGTGGCACTGAGGCAAAGAATGATGGAGCGTACAAAATGAGTGAGTTCAACCAAGAGTCACTGACTGGCAATAGACAAATGAGGACATCAGCTCTCAGACCCAAGATGAGTCATGTATCAGCGCAACGATCACATTTTATTAAATACGACGGAGGGAGCACTTAATGCGAGGCTTTGTCTTTTCAATGCATACAAGTCCTGCATAATTGTTATTTTGTATTGATTTGCCCTTAATGATCCGCCAGAAAGTATTCCTTTATAATCTGTCTGCTATGAAAAACACACACATTCGCACACACTTATTTATGCATCATTGATGTACTCCGCTGCCCCAGCCTTCATCTCTCTTTACTTCATTTTCGTCCGACTTCTCCACCTATGCCTGTCATCACTGCTGCTTTAAATAAAGGCTGTCATGGCATGTGATTCAGATTTCTGGTGAATATGAAACTTTGTGATGCTAATATAAGAAAATGCTAAATTGACTGTACTTACATAGCACTTTTCTAGTCATTTTTGTCCACTTAAAGCACTTTTACATTGCATGTCACATTAACCTATTCGCACACATTCATACACTGACAAGGGCTATCATGTAACCATTCACACACATGCATTCACCGTTTTCCATAGCCACTGGGAGCTATTTCAGGTTAAGTATTTTGCCTAAGTACACATCAACATGCGTACTGGGTTAGAGCGGGATTGAACCGCCAATATTCTGACTAGCCGGGGACTAATCTACCTCCTGAGCCACTGCCACCTCAAAAAAATAATTTAAAGGTCAATCTGTAGCTGTGAATACATCTGCATTGATAGATTGGGCAGAATTTGGGGGAGCTAGGTCTGACTTTTTCCTCATTGTATCGGTAAATGATTGATTCCACCACCTCAAAAAGTAAATGGGAAGGAAACAAAAAAATAAAATAATACAGCAGAGTACTTCTTGAATTTCAGTGTTGACAGTATGGGGCAATACCATTGAAAGAAAAGAATGAGATGGAAAAAAGAATAGGTACAAAGTAATGTAAATCTGTATAAAAAAGATTATTTGAGAAGGATATCAGTGAATGAAGCAAAGTCAGTCATTGTCTTATGGAGGTGCTCATACAACTCTAACTTCTATAGATTTCATTTAAGGTTAATAAATGGTAGGCTATAGAATTTGCCAGATGAACCTCGCAATGTGTGTATAATTTTTTCCAGTCCCATATGATACAAACAGTAAAATACTCTTGATCCAATACGTATGAGATAGAAAGGGACTGTAACATTTAATGGATTTTTAAATTTTTCACCTACCTCTCATCATCCATTTATCTTTTATATCACTGTTGCTACTCCCCCTCCTTGTTACCTTCTCACTAAAGTTGGATGACTGAATTCCTCACGTCTCTAAATAAAGACCCTTTCTATCATCTCTCTCTTCACACCAGGCAGAAGAACTTTGCCCGAGGCATCGAGCAGCAGCTCCCAGATGGTATGGTGGTGGCGTCGGTGCCAACAGAGGTTCAGTGCCACGAGGAGCTGTCGGACCCCGTGCCCGACCCGGAATACCTCACAGGTAAGGAACCATATTTCATAGTTTACGTGGCAGGGTTCGCAGCTGCACCGGAGTACTTCATCACTATGGCTGTCTGAAAATTTCATTCCTCCAAAAAAAAACAACTTCTCGTCAACTTCTCCAGAGTGAAATGCAGTTTGAATGGCTCAAAGCTTTCTGCATTTAAATTCTGATATTTTGAAGTCATTTGCTATATCGGGGCACTCTGCCACTCTCAGACTAGACTTGGGACTCAGTTTTGGGCCTGGACCAAATTATACAACCTTATCACCAGGCAAAAAAAATATCACTGACAATTCTGCATAACCCCAGATTGCCTACAATGGCACCATCTCCCTCCATCCATGTAAAGACTTTGATGTTTTGGGGCAACATCACTGTTACGGTTCATTTAAAAAAAATAAATAATAATAATAAATCTGGTCTCTTGCAAGAAAGTCACATGTCCAAACTCCTTCACTGTCCTCCAGGCTTCATGTGGATTAAGCTACCTCCCATATCATCTTTGAAACTTGGTATCGGACATTGGGAACATCACTGGGAGCCTTCCAATGCGGATGTAATTCCTGGGGATACTGGGTCCAAATGGTCTAGAGTAGACTTTTTTTGCCCTGAGTCTCATGGTTGTGTGTCAATATGTCTTATACCCATTCAAGCACACTCCGTGGAAGCTCTGATTACACAGTGAATTATAATCATCAAAGCGCAGAGGAGGGGTTTTTTTTTGTTTTAGACGATATTGCTCATTAATTGGTGGAACATCATTCTGCTGCCAGTGGCAGTGACTATTTTGGGTTTGTTTAGTGCCTGACTGTTTTTTTTTTGGTTTTTTTTAAAATCAAGTCTAATTATCCACATTAACTCTTTTTTTTTTCTCAATTTGTTTCACCTCACACCTCAGGTAGGTTTCCCCACATTCGCAGAAGTCAAGATTTTTTTGTTACCAAACAACATTAGGGTCAGACTCCTCAGCCCTCCACTGTCCGAGTCAGTAATGAACGTGGGGGGGGGGGGGGTTTGGTAGGTAGCACATTAGCAAAATAATGATGCACCACCAGCGTCAGGATTCATTAGCCAGTGGTATCAGAACGCTGAGCTCGCTGTTCTCTTCATTATCAGCACAGAGCATGCCAGCGATGTTTGAACAGCGCACACAGCCGTCCAGTGCGAAACAGCTGCCATTAACACAGAAACGAAGAGAGAAAAAAGAAAAAAAGGATGAAGAAAATCCTTGGCTCGCTCTAAATCAAGCTATTTCAGAAGGCCACAGATTTGCATCCATCCATCTGGATGCCTCATTATCTTCTGACCTCACTCTCTCTTTTTTCCATCCTTAGTTTTATTCTCTAGATATTTTGAAAATACCGCGAGCAATCATATGGCAGGAGTGTTTGATAGAGTAGCTGAAGAGGGAAAACAATCTGAAAGTTGTCCTTAAGAACTGCTCCAATTTGACAGAAGCTTAGGATAATATTTCCACTCTTACCTCTTTCAGTCTGGCTTTTAAGTTTTAGAACATGTGGAAACAGTGGACGTCTGTAATGTAAGGGATATCCTCATCCTCCTCTCTGCCTTCATTACTCATAACCTTTCTCTTTGTGTTTGGAGTGCAGTTGAGAGGTACCGCAGCTGAGAGTATAAAATGAATAACTTTCGTTCAGCATATTTGCTTGAAATGTTGCAGGCAGCCTGCTGGCTAAGCTTACTTCAGGCACCCGTGTAACTGCCTCTGAATTGCCTTTACAGTGGGTGGGGTAGGGCGATATAACAGTGGAGATACAAGGTAAGTCACGGTGGTGATTCAAAAAAGCTGCATCGCACGAGGTCATGTCTGAGGTGACGGACAATCACCGGCAACAAGTGCCATTTTGTTGGAAACTTCGGATGATATTAAAATTCTAATCTAAATGGATCTTCTGCCACCGCATTCCTGAGCCCCCTCGTCCCCTGTCTCTGTGCCCCTCCTGCCGTCCTGACTCTCTGACTGCATGCCTCCAACCTTTTTATCCCGTGCATCGCCCCCGGGCCTTGCAGTGTACGCAGGCCCAGAACAGAGTGTAACGCAGCAGCACTCTGCCTCTTGTGCCTCTGTGTCGGGTCTTTGATGCAGCAGCTGTGGGGCTTTATTGAAGAATAACATCATGAATGGAGATATCATTTCAAAGCATCCAGCAGGGGTTCTGCAGAAACACACAGCATACTCTGGGACACACTGGTGCAATTTTTTTTCCAGCAGCCCAAGCGAGTCCATGCCTGATTCTGGAAGGTGCACGGAAAGTATAATAAGGTGAGGTGAGGAAATATGTGAAAATCTAGGGTCATCTCTGGGCTATCATCTTTTCCTATAGCTTCTGTGATCCACTGCTATCTTAGAATGAGTTTCATTCATCAATCAGAAAGTGAAGCGTGTTGTTTTATTAGGTATCCCTCTAATTGTTAATGAGGTAAGCTTAACAGCACTGTTAGCACTCGAGAGCTCCCATATGTAAACGTGCACAACAGGATGATAGCTTTATCAGTGTTGTGCCAGTGTTTGGATAGTGTGAGGTAAGAAAGCACCAGCCTGCAGCTCTTTTATATTTAAGTTGTTTCTCAATAAACTGACACACTGTTCCACCGCCTTGTCAGAAATGATGCAAGTATCCCATAAATGCCTCATGAAAGCTGACAAGCATTCACTCAGTGTCCATAAATGCACCCAGTGGTGCTTCAGGCATAACAAATGGGTTAGTTGAGTTCATATTCTGGGCACCTACTTATTTTTGCACAGAGGGCAAATACAATAGCTGTTTTGAACAAAAAATCTGGCATAAATAGTACTGTACCTCTTCTGTTCTGGTAAAGATCTTATGGTCACTTGCTAATGTTTTTTAGGTAGCAACAGTCAGTCCTGTTTGTTCCTTAGTATTACATTACGCTGCCTTAATATCTTACTGAAAGCAATATCTATCAAGATGAGCTTGGGGAGTTCTTTCATACCATCAGTCATCACACTGTACAACACCACAGCTCCCAGTACCTCTCGCTCCCTCCTCCACTAATAAGACTGAGGCTGTCCTTACTATTTAATCTCAGGAACATTGCACATTGCAGATTGTCATAATTACAGTTTGTTTATTGTATTTAGTATTTTAGACTGTGTTAATGTATTTAGTATTTTAGACATCATTCATATCTTATTTTATTTTTATCACTTCACCATTTACAAGGCTACTGTTATGTCAATTTTGAATTTCCCCACAAGAGGATCAATAAAGTTTACCCTTACCTCACCTTATCTTAATAACGTTACTGATGGCTCCATTCCACGATTTTTTCCAGTAAGCCATGTCAGTGAATGAGTGTTTACAATACCACAGCTCTGAAATAGAGCTCTTTAAATGGAATGCAGACATCATTAATGTCACCTGTGCCTTTTCCTGCTTTGACAAGTCCAAAATATTTGCTATATTTGCTGTGAAAGGGGTTATTATGCTATTATAATTATAAATGTGCGTCTTTAATGATTATCCACAAAGCAGACCCTACGGGGCAGCGGCACCGAGTTTCTAAATAGGACATTATCTGCTGCAAAACTTGTTCATTTCACCAAAATCCAGTCAGAAAATGCCTCAGTTTCCATAGTCTTCTTCTCAGCAACTAAAACTGTGGCTTGTGGCATTAAAACTGGACCAGCACACCGAAATAGAAGTTGTGAGGCTACGGATTACTGGGTTTGTAGCCCACATTTCGCTCCTGAGGACTTCATTCCCACAAATGGATAATTATTATTATGAAGGCTGCTTACTCTATGGACAGTTGGCTGTTCAGTCCCGCAGGCTTTGGTTGGGTTTACCAATTTATTTTAGGGACATGAAAAAAGTCTCTTACCACAGCAAAGTTGATCATAGCGGAGAAATCCTCCAGAGTTGTGAGACAGTCATTTCTAGATATCTCCACACGTGTGTCTCCTGGCCTCAAATCCCACTCAGAGCAGCATAGCTGCCTTCTGCAGTCTCTGCGTCAGATAAATATTCTGCCATGTTGTACAAGCTATGCACTAGTAAATCCAGTGTAACGTAAAGCTGGTGAAACAGCTGCCTTTCTGTGTCGCATCTGTGACGTCATCAGGAGTTTGTTGATTTCCACTTCTCATGGCTTGAGCTCCAAAACTCCCGGATGACAACAAAGGAAGCAAGCAGAGCTCGCATGTGGATGTTACCGGCATTTTCTGACTGGATTTCAGTGAAATGAAGGAGTTTTGCAGCAGATAATGTCCTATTTAGAAACTCTGTACCGCTACCCCATAGGCATAGGGTCTGCTTTGTGGATATTCGCGAAAGACACACTTTCTGAAAGGCTCAAACTATGTCTATTGGACTCCAAATCGCACCAAACTCTTCAGGGTGAGTAAATCAGTATACTTACTTACCTAAAAAAGAGCAGGTTTGAGAAGCCTTGTTTTAGATTTAACTCTTTTGTTCAGTAAAAGATGCATGATTTTTGTCATCCTTGACAAGCAATAGGAATTTCAACAATCAGAGAGCTGGGTATTCTGAGAATCAAAAGTGAAAATCACCTAAAGTTTTTGAAAGGCAGTGATGATTGTCATGCTAATATGCAGTTATACACCTCTGGTCTCTTCGTGGAACATTGTGGCAGTAGGATTGTTCAGTTTTGGCACCTTAAATAGAAAAAAAACAAACAAACAAACAAGGTTTTCTCCCAAAAAACAGTTAAAGCCAGAAAGTTTTTTGAAAGCCAAAAACTCACCAGCTGGCAGAGTAATCATTGAATCATTGGAACTGATCAGCAGTCTTGTCACCCCACTATGTAGATGTATTATGGTTCTAATTTTCTACAGGGCAGTATTGGCCTTTTTAAACAGATGGCCCGTCATACGCTCATTGAATTCATTCTTATAAACATTTGCTACCTCTCAGCTGTATGACAGCGAGTTCTATGAAGGGGCTGCAGGAAAATCTTGTTTCAGCTTAGCAATCTTGGCCGAGAAAGCAGTGACAACATCCACGAGAAGTCACCTGGGGCGTCCTCTCACCTTACCGCACCTGTTCTGTTTGGCCTCCGCTTTTTTCTGCCAAATGCACAAACATAACCGTCCAATGCAGCGCTCTCCAGGCCCTGTCTCGCTGATTCGTCACGGCCACTGCTTTCCACTCATGTCCTGGCATACCGTCAGCATTATCGCTGCGCCTGCAGTTAATTGCGAGGCTCAGGTAATTGTCTGCAAGGTAGACACACACGTGCGGAGGCAGCGAGCAAAAAAGAAACTTCTGTTGAGCTACACTGAGCGCGTGTCAAGCCCCCACCCCCAGCATCCCTTGCTGATTCGCCCAAGTTGCGCTTGCTGTGGTCAGTGTATTTGTCACAATACCAGCACTCCTTGTTCCAGCCCTTACAGGGGTGAAATCATTCATCTTCCTATTCATCTTCAGGCTTGGAAGCCATTCATCATGAGGCCAGAGACCTCCATCAATTATTCCGATGGGAGAACGCGTGAGGAAAGGGGAAGCTTTTTGAAAGGCAAATACATCTTGATTTAATTGGAAAGCAAGTATGCTCAAGGCTGCTAAGCAGATTTCCCTTAAGATGGAGCTGGAGAGATAACTGATCAGAACAGAGGAGATTGACAAAGAAAAATGAAGGAGGAAAAAGGGACAATGGAGAGTAAGAAAGATGGAAAGAAAGACAATGAAATTCAGCAGATGAAAGGCAGAAAACAAAGAACAAAAACCTTCAGGGGACCCAACAAATGAATGAGGGACATCCATTTGTCTTGCAGTCTCCATTCATAACACAAGCAAAGTGGGAGACTGGAGGAAAAGGGCAACCGGTGGGGGGAATGGAGGGGCTTGACCCATTCTCCGCCTCCACCAGTGACCGTATAACGACACTGCCCATGCTATCTGTGTCTTTGAAATCGTGTCCACAAATTCAGACAGATGTAACAAACCACAGAACGCCAAAGGTGAAATAGTCACCCCTGCCAGTCACCACCGCTCTGTAGTCGACCCCTCCCCACCTCTGTCGTTTGTCATCAAAGCCCAAGATTTATACTTATAGGTTTGGAGAAATGGCTGACACAAGAGTTTATGTGCTCAGTGTAAAAAGTTTCAAAAGAAAAAGGAGACAGGGAGGACTGTTTTATGTGCGCTTATGTACTTTTTAGTAGAAGTGACACGGAATCCAAGGTCAAAACTGCCTTATTTGCAAAGCCCCCTTTAACAAATACATTGTGGTAATTAGATTTATAGCCAAAGGTTTAAAGTGTTGCAAACGACACTATTACAACACTAGAAGTGCCTAAAGGAGGTTCTGGCATTTTTACCTAATCTTGAGCTGGACTAACCTGTGTCAACACTACGTCACTGGCTGGCGTCTGGACCACTGGAAGAAATTGTTTTTTTTTTTGTTTGTTTGTTGGGTGGGTGGGTGGGGTGGGGGGTTTGAATCTATAGAGTGTTCTAAAAAAATGATCAGTGTTACATATTTCAAAAGTTTGTATCTTGTTCAACACTATCATCCAGATTTTAGGCAGTTTTAGAATATTGACAACTCATTTCAGCATCACGCATTTATTCCAAAAGCCTGTAGACCCCTGTGCAAAAGTTCACGTTGATAACGGCACCTCACATTTGATTCAAACACTGAACGAAATTCAGTCTCTTGGAGTAGGAGGAAGGGAAACCTCTTCTTTATTGACAAGATTTATCTTCTCACACTGCTGTTGATAATATCTCAGGAGCATCTTGCCCCCGGCGCATCCCTTCTCCCTTTAGTTTTTGGTCTTCGTGTGTGTGGGTATGTGCGCACAAGCTTTCACGATTTTTTTCTGTGAAATGTAAAATCTTGCCAAAGAAAGTTTATAAATCTAATATTTGATCGTCTTTCACATTGTGCTTCAGGGATTGCATATAATATATATACAGTATATACACTGTATGTTTGGACTCTGAATCACACTTGGGCTTTAATGTATAAAAATCACTGTTGGATGAACTTCAAACTTTTTTTTTCTATTAGAATTTGACTTGACATTTATGCTGAAAGGTTAAGACACAAAAGTTAAATGCCAATTGTTCCAAACTCAGCTCCTATCCATTAATAATACATGGTTATCGGTCCAGATTGCAGTTTAAGGGTAATGAATATCATTGCAATCAAGTGTTTTTTTTTAATATGTAGACTAGAGCCTTGATTAGAATTGAATTGATCACAGTCTTGTCTGCCAGTCAGCTTCTATATTTATCGTTCTTTTCTTCGCCCGTTGCTGATTCAAAGTTTTCTTCGTCAAGGTCATATTTTGTGTTACTGCATTACCCTCATCTTCTCATGTTCAACCTGACCCCCCCCCCCCCCGCCCCACAGCTTCTCCGCACATTCCACCCGCGCTCGGAGCCTTTAGATAAGTCAGCACAGAGATGGCACATAATCTATATTTCATAGGGCCTTGATATAATTGGTGGCAGTGAGGGAAGGTCATGCCTTAAGGGGCCCTTGCGTGTCCCACCCCGCCCCAAAACTCAGTCCGATGATCTCTCCGGACGAAAATCCTCAAATGACAACCGTTTGTGTTTCTGTTTCGGAGACACGGATTGGACATGACAAGGCAGTAAGTACGGTGTCACTGTCTTTAAAGGGAGCAGAGATGCACAGTGAGCTGGAGCGCAGCAATTATTCAGCATGTATTTACTTTGAAAAACATGCGGGGGCTGTAATTTATTCATCACTGAGACACATTCTGGAGTGAATTCTTGAGCGTGACAACAGTCATGGCTCATAGGGATGATTTCTGTGCCAGTATTGTAAAAATAACATTTTTTTTTTTTAGATAAAATGCATTAAATGTGCATTTTTAGTATATAAAATAATGGAGATGTTTTATACACACAAGGCTTTCAAATGATACTGATACATTTTAAGAATTGACACTAAATAACTTGTCTGGTGGAATAATTAGCAGGGAGTAGGGCTGGGTATCACCAGGTACCTTGCGATATGATAC
>JANJYP010126268.1:0-13885 GCA_024605115.1 Rastrelliger brachysoma | reverse complement strand
ATTATTATTATTATTATTATTATTATTATTATCATCATACTACTTTACCAGCATTCTCCAGTGTATGTATTTTAGCCATTAGACCATATCTGCAAAGTCAAATTGAATCACCAAACAAAAGTTTGTGAGACAATTGCTGATGACTTAGTTGTTGCTAAAAACAAGTTATTTCCAGTTGGTCTCTGCAGCATAATGATGAAACACAGAAGAACCATCTGCCACTATGAAAATATATTGTGTAGCACGAAGGATGTTTCAAATTGACTACTCTATGAAAATGTTAATTATAAAGGGAAAAATATCAACAACAAACATTAAAACAGTGAAATGAAGTGTTGTCTGAAGCTTGACTGGCAGTCTGCATTGCATCCCACTCAAATCTGTTGTCTTGTGCCTCTTTTCTTGTAGCTATGGCAGACTAATAAGGTGCACACCTCCTCAGCCGTCTGCCTGAAGAGGGACTCTGATGTTCTCTTCAATGAAGAACAAATCATAGTGTCGGCTGCAGACAACTGCAACAGACTGCAGGTGAGCCGAAGGGGAAAGGAGGAGAGAAGCTGAATGAATAAATGAGGGTTGAAACAACAATGTAAAGCTGAGATTTGTTTTCCTTTGTGTATGTGCTCAAGCGCACACAAGTATTAACGTACTCTGTGTGTGTGTGTGTGTGTGTGTGTGTGTGTTTCAGGTGCGTGATGGCAGAACTGGATCAGTACTGTTCCAATCTGAGGAGTATCCATCCAGGATCCGGTGTACTTGCATGTGCAGGCAGCCCTCTGCTGTGGTTCTGGGCCAAGAGGATGGCACTGTTCAGGTATCCAACACAATGATATGTTAAGTACATGCTTTGTGTGTGTGTTTGTGTGTGAAGAAGTGTTGCTCCAGTACCACTTGCAATATATAGAACAACAAAGTTTGCTTTTTTTTCCTCTTGCACCTTGAAGGTAGTTGAAGTTGTACCATTAGCAGTTACTCTGCTTGTTTAGCTAGTTGTTGTGTGACGGGGAAATCACACAAATTTAGACACTGCATTCAGCTCTGAGTTAATGAACATGTGTAACCAACTGAGAGAGAATGAATTGCAGACTTTTATCAAGCTGAAATAAATAAATTGAACTTCTTTGGACAAAAAAAAGATCTTATTCTCTATTGTGTGACATTTTAAAGCAAACAGTGGTTAAAAAGCTACAAATGAATAATATTAATGTATTGATAATTCCACTGAAAAATATAATGAAGTTTTTTAAGCAAGTGGCATAATTATACTGCCAAATCTATCTTTAGCAACCTACTTGATTAATTAATCAGATTTTGATCATGAATTTTGACGTCTTTGCTGCTTTTTCAATTGCATAACCTTGATTTTTTTTGCAGTTGTGGTTATAATGTGTGTCTCTCTTTCTCTGTGTGTGAGGGTTTCTTGAGTGTAATTGTGTGCATGTATATGACAGTAGCTTTGCATGTAAACATGTGTAAATCTCTCTTTAGTATTGCCTCCGGAGGTGTTTTTCAGTCCATGTTGTAGTCATTTGACTGTCATCTCTTTTTTAACCATTCCTGTCAGCTGTACATCAGATCACTTACAAACACCTCTTTCGTCTTCCTTCTCCTCTCCGCTTCTCTCTTTCCTGCCGTTCTTTTTACCTGTGATCTATAGTCTCAGCAGTGCTCATTCCATTTCTATATTTTACCACGTCTGTCACATACTCTTGTGTTTTATTCCCTGTTTTGTTTTGTCTCATTTCCTGCTTTTGTTATGTCTGTCTCCTTGCTCCACTACTCTTTGTCTTGATGATAAATTGTTGTTTGCAGACGCAGAATTAGGTCTTAGTTTGCACTGAGGCAAATGTGTGCTTTTTTTTTGTGTGTGTGTGTGTGTGTATATGCACCTCAACAGCAGAGAACATCCCTATATTACTGCCCTATATTACAACACAAACACATTCACAAAAATTCCCCTGACACACGTCTACTGTGTCCAGACCAGCAGCCAACGGCAGAGAGCAAGTCTAATTAATTAAAAGGTACTGCAGCCTTGATTAATGCAGGGGTTAATGATTTTAATTACAGCTCTTTTCTGCCCCTTTATGTGCTTCTCATCTTGTCTCCTGGTTGCCTGAAGATATGAGAAGGAAGGATATTGTTTATGAGGAGTTAAAGTAACAGAGATGATTAGTAATTGAAGTTCTGACAACTCAGAAAATGAATATTTTAGATTACCATGTTATTTACTACTTCTTGCAAGTTATGGACACAAAGTACACCAAAATATTTTAGGAGGTTCTTGTGTAATGTATGTTGTGTTTTTTGTTTTTTTTTCCTGCAGGCTTTTCTGTGCAGCAGGTTTTTTTCAGCCATGACAAATCAGTTGGTAACTGACAAGAGCTAGGTGTCAAACCGCAATACTTTATTTGGTGACGACTGACATGTGTATGCAACGTTATATTTCAAAACTGTCAAGTACTGAAAGCTGGTGTCAAATATCTTGTCAGAGTTTAACCTTGTATATTTTCTTTTGATCACATAGCTCTTGACTGAAGTCACTATTTTTTTTTTTTTTTTGCCAATTATAGATTTTATTTTGATGTAGTTATTGCATAGCTACTCATAGCTATTAATACAGCATTTTGCATCTTAGAGCTTTTGGTGTTGATTTGTTGAAACATGTTAAGAAATACTGAACACAACTCTGAACTTACAAAGTTTCTTACAAATGCGACATACAAAAACATTTAATTCCCTCTGACAACCTAATATTTTGACCATATAAGCTTTCTTAGTGTTTGAGGTGACACATATACTGTATTATATTTGTTTGTGTCCACTAGAGAGGAGCTTATTTCCACAGTTATTACCTTTTTGTTTATCCGCAGCAACTTCAACACCACCACATTTCATTCACAGTTTGATTACTTTAATTCGAAGGTAATAGCCTCTCTAACCACTGCCATTTTGCTGCTCTGCTTCACCATTTTAACATAATCATTTATTACATGGAAAGCATCCAAAAATTCTACTCTGTTGAAATGAAAACATTATTTTATTGCAATTTGTCATAATGCAACAATGTCCAAAGGATTTTGTATTCCTTGTTGTACAGCGTCATTGTTCAAGCATTCCTTTCAGCCAAAATGCTCATTCAACATCATAATTTTGTGCTTTGTATTTTATCAGTTATTTCCAACAGATTTGGGTGCATTTTAAGTGATTTTAATCCTTTTAGTCCACATAGTTTTTGCTATTCTAGTCCCATGAGCTAACACCAGGGGGAGCCCTAGTGTTAGTTTGGGAGATTTTCCTGGTTTCAGTCACTGCTGCAGTGGAAGTGCACTTTCTCTAACCAGTTTACCAGAGGAAACATCAGCAATCATCAATTTAAATTCTTTCTGACATGCCGCCTTTGTGTCAAATGTGCAGGAACAGACAGAAAGTCCGTCTGTGTTTTTATATGATTGAAAGAGTGCGTGTGTATGTGTGTTTTCTGTACTAGGGAACAGGGTTGACAGCTAGTCAGGTATTGAAAATGATTGGCTGCTGGATCTGACGACTGGGAGTTGGTGCCTGCAGTAGGGCTGTGTACAGGCAGCATGCAAGTATGCTAGGGAAAGTGTAATATCTGTGTGTATGTGTTCAAAAGTCACCAACTGCTATTCGTTAAAAAAATATGCAAATATCACAGTATCGATGTCGGGAGTACTGTAGGGATGACTACTGGTGCTCTCACAAAATATTTACACAATGAGAAATATGAATGTAATGACTAAGTGGTAAAGGTAAATAATACAATTTTTAAAACAAGTGTTCCCCGTTACACATTCCTCTTTATATTATCCAACTTCTATTTTATATAGTTTTTTTGGTTGTTATTTTTTTTTTGTTTCCATTTTACACCCTCAGGCACCTTTTTCATTGCACCATCCCAGAAATCCTTGAGCTGGATGTGTAAAGCTCACCAAAATGGCCTCTCACACTTTGAAACTTGCGTCCCACTCTTTGGAGCTGGTTGACGAGTTTTACTCAGACATTTCAAGCCTCTCTTCAGAGATTTAAATATTTTAGTGCCTGGCAAATCCCATCATAGACCTTTTTATTACTTTTTTTCTGTACTTAAAAAACTACAGGTGATGTGCTAGACTGAAGATAAAACTATATACTTAGTTCAGTTTTATTTGTTCCTTATATTAAGTGAAACTATTTTTGTGAGATTCCTGTGCTTCATTCTTTATTTTGAAAATAAGCTCATGAACCAGTGATTGGCTTTGCATGAGCTTCAGTATTTTATTGGTTGGTTAATTAAAGTATTTTTAAATATCATTGGAAAAATCTCGCAGGAAAATTGTGGCTTGGAAATCAGTTTTTATGATTACACTTATACTTTAAACACCATATAATTCCTCAAGTGACCTTCTTTGTACTAGACAAAATAAACTTCTGTTTTTCAACTCTGCATTGTGTTTAGGTAATGGGCCAACAGAAAGCCACAAATAGATGAAAGCGAAATAAATAATATTCTCTTTCAAGGAATATCATCCACAAATATGTAATATTTTTATAGTTGATATATTAACAGAACTAAGATCATGTCGCTTTTTTCTGGCCATAATTTAAAGTATTAGACAAAATCAAATTCTGACCTGATGATAGTGCTGCATGAGCAGTTCAAGGATGACCAAAGTTATTACCATTCTTCCCAGTTGTTGAGCCGTTTCACTTTAAACACAGAGGATCACTCTACTTCCTCTCTGAATATCCTAGGGGTCTTAGTGTCAACAACTTTCTAGCCAATTTATGTTTACAAAATCGTCTATTGAAATCAGCACTGATCTTTAAAAGAGTTTATTGCAACACAGTTTTGTGATGCAGAAGCTGAAATCTCAAGCAATGAGATTTTTTTTTCTTCAAGCTGGATCGTTTGAGCTTCAAAGCTGTTTTGTTCTCCAACTCCTCTAGTAATGTCTGAAGGGCTGTCAGACCCCTAGCAGCCCTCAGCGGTCCAGACCGGACTGAACAGTCACAGTCTTTCAAAGCTCACACTTTTTCCCCCCGACTCGGCTTTCTTTTTGATGCGCATATTACCAACAGCCACACTTCACCTCTCTCCCTCTCAAGCACTTCCTCAAACTGGGACTTTATGTCAAAATCTTTAAGGAAATTTTCTGGGACACTTTTTCTCCCAGAGTATATCTTGGCAAACTGCTGTCATTTGAGGTTTGCATAGATATTCTAGAGACTGTGTTCAGTGAAGCTCTTACTGTACAGTATTAACATCTATTTTGGCAAGAAATGCCTGTTAATTTACTCACAAGTACCCCCATGCAATATAATAATTTTTATTGTTTGTTGGGATGGGGTGCTTAAGTGTCTCTGTTTTTTTTCCTTCCAGGTCTTGGAGGTGCCCTCTGGGAAGATCCTAGCCACCCTACTGGGACACACCAAGACAGTACTTCACTGCAAGTTCATCCATAACGGCCAAACACTCATCACATCTTCCGAGGACACCACCATAAGGGTTGGCTTAACTTTCTCCTTCAACTTAACCTCCTTAAGTTGAACCCTTCCTGTCTGTGTTGTGTTTCGTTTTTTCTCTCTCTGCCTTTTTTTTCCTTGTTTGTGTTACTCTCATTCACCGCCCTCTCCCTCAACCTTACCGTCTTTTCTGTCTAATTCATGACATGTTCTTTCACCTCCTCCCCCCAACCTGCCTCACATTTGTCTTCTCTGCTATTGATTATTCCTCCTCCTCCATCCCCATTCTTCACCTTGAGTAAAACTGCCTGCTCTGCTGAATCGCTCATCCAAGCAGTGTTTCAGGTGCCTGTGGTGCTTTCACCTTCCCCAACCTGTTAGACTCTACCAGCTTCTCTTTTAGCCTCTCCACTTCTGTATTCTTCATCCCCTCTTTTGTCTCTTCTTCCTCCTTTTTCCCTCCCTTTGGTTGTAGATATGCTATTCTCGATAGCTCTTTATCGCCATCCTGCTCATGTGTTGACCGTACGCAACTTTATAGTTTATGTGTGTGTATTTCAGGCCGTTACGCTCCGTCAACCCCTTCCGTTCATGCTCCGTTGCTCATTTCCCCTTTCCTCTCCTCCTCCTCGTCCTCCTCCTCCTTCTCCATCTTTGCTTTTTGCTGCCAGACCTGTCCACTGCAGCACTTCCTTCCCTCTCTGACAGCGCAGCACCTCGTTCTGTATTCATGCAGCTGCTGCCTACGCCATCACTATTCTCGGACCGTCCGCCACTTATTCAAAAGCTATTCAGATGCGCGTTGTTTGACATGTGCTCTCTAGGAAATGGAAGTGTGTATTTAGATGTTAATGCAGCCGCACAATGAATGTTAAGAGATCTAATGATATTGATGTTGTTGCTGGTGATGGATTCTAACCTTTGGACCACTGACAGACGCTATTCAGAAGGAGAAAAGGTGCAAAGCTGCACACAAGGGTATGATTGATAGGATGATCCTGATGATTCTGTCTGTCCTGCCCCCATGTTCGAGCGAAGATGAACTCCTGTCACTGCTCATTTACCTGCTGGCACACTGTCAGGAAAACGAGCACCCTGTGGATAGATGCACAGGTTTAGAGTTTTAACTCCACAGAGCCATCAGCATAAATCCAGCACACCCAATTAGTGATCAGGAACATGGAAAAGCAAAATGAGGGACATGAAATATTGAGCTATACTGTATTAGCAATTTAATAATTCTCTAAAGAAAGATTACATTAGGAGCCATTAAGATATTCTCCGTTGCTTCCTGTCAATCAAATGATCCGTGTATGTTACATGGCTAATACATTCTTGTGCTAAATAAAGGTATATATGCGAAGGTAACAACGGGGCAGGAGAGGTCTCACGTTAACTATGAAGGTATTTTTGTGTCTAATGAAGTGATTTCCATTGGAGTGCTATGAAGTCTGGGCAAGTTTGGACACACACAAAAGTGAAAAGTATTCTTTGAGTGTACCGCTGAAATAGACTCTTCTTTTTAATGCCCTCTGTAGGTGTGGAAGTGGCAATCAGGGGAGTGTCAAGTCCTGCAGGGGCACAAGGAGCAGATCAGATGCTTCTCTCTGCTCTCCAACTCACCTGCTGATACAAAACTGCTGTCGTGGTCTTTCGATGGTACCATTAAGGTAAAAGCTCACACACACACACACACACACACACACACACACACACACACACACACACACACACACAATACAGTCAACTGTAGCATGAAAGCAAAATGCAAAATAATCTTTCTTTCACATGCTATAAGCTGTGGGATGTAGAAAGCGGAGAGATGCTTCAGGACACCGAGGCTCACAGAGGTGCCATCCTGTCATGTCATGTCTCGCCAGACGGATGCCTCTTTGCCACCACCTCTGCTGACAAGACTGCTAAGGTTCAACACACACACACACACACACACACACACACACACACACACACACACACACACACACACACACACACACACACACACATATTCATGGGATGAGACATATCTGTCTGTGCTATCAGTAACAACGTGACCTATTACACATCAGCGTCTTCTCTTAAACCTCCTTCCCAACTGATTACTTACAGCACATGCACACTGATGTGTTGCTGTGAGTGATATTTGAGGCTAACTTCCTCTAGTAAGAAGGCGAGGGACCTTGTAGATTAGCATGCAGCAGATGGTCCCAGACATGGCGAGTTAGCTGCAGGTCAGTCTGTCCTCCTACACCCACGTCCTGTGAGCATTTAGTCTGACTGCAGCTAGTGGACCTGCTGACCCACCAGCCTGGCAGGCTGGCTTGCAACCTACCCACCTCCCTGTCTGGATATAGTTATTGCCAGGTTGTCATTTACCAACAGTGTGCTTGACTTTAGGTTGACTTTGACTGACTCAGTGGGCTGGAGATACAGTTTTCAACCTTTTTCCTTGAGCAGTTCTGAAATCATTGCTTTACCTACTCATCATCCACAGAGAAGTGAACTGCACTGCACAGTTCATACTGAACTATATTGAGACTGTACCCCCCTTTGACACTGGCTCTCTTTCAGAGTCATTCATTTTCTTGAATTGTGCAAACAGCTGTGGGTTTTTATTTGTACTTCTCCAACCAATATTCACCCATGGATGACAACTGGTGTTCCTGAGTGAAAAGCCGCTCTCTCAGGCATTTGTTAAGGCAGTTGATCAAGAGCCACTGCCACTGAGTTTCACACAGGAATTTGGATTCAGTCGACACTTACTGTAGAGAACAGCCACTGGGTCGCCGGCCAAACTGGCTTCAGTCAAAGGATGGTAGAGAGCGAGAGAGAGAATGTGTGTTTTATGGATTTGGTAAAGATCATAATTGAGGTGTGTGTGTGTGTGTGTGTTGTGGGGCTGGTTTGCAGCCAGTCACATAGTCCTTGCTCTCCAGACCGAATAGGGGCTTTGGTAGCTCAAAACACACATAAACACACAGTCCCTAGTCTCCATCTATGTAGAGGTCAAACCGAAAGGCTCAGCCATGGGTGTCTTTGTTAAGCACCACAAAAAGAGGGAGGGTGTTCTGTCCGGCTTATTCCTTTCCTCCATCTCTATCTGTTCCTCTTTTTTCTCCTTTTCTTTCTTTTCCGATTGACCTTCAGATGAATGGGACTTTGTGTGCAGACATAGTTAGCCTGCTGCCAAATGAAGTGTCTAATTATGAGCTGTGTTATTTTCTGCGCAGCACAGGATGCAACCAGGGTAAGAAAGGAACAGAGAGAGAGAGAGAGAACAAGAGAGAGAGGAGGGATGAGGTAGAAAGAAAGAAAAAGGAATGGAGGGGAGGAATTTAAAATGAGGGAAAGAAAATGACAGAGAGCGAAAAAGCAATCATTAACAGTCCCATCGTTATAAAGCAGCGTCTCATTGGGCATGATTATTTGTCCTCACAAGACCTATCAGTGGGTGTTGGCTGGTTCAAGAAACAGATATAAAACTTCATTATTAGTATTACTTGTTATTCCAAGGTTAACACTACTCTGTTGATTATTGTAAGCACATTAATTTTATATCACACTCTTAAGTTATGTCCCATCCAGCTGCTTTGTGTTTTAAAGAAACATGTTATGTCTTCTTCTTAATGGGGTTATCAACTCATTTCACTTTTATAGCACAGTTACAATGTGTCTATCTGTTTGTGTTTGATAAACAATTCATGTACAGATTTCTATTTCACGATACTGCTTTTTAAAAAATTGTGTGTGCGTATTGTTAATTGTATCTTCTCTCTGGGCTTCTAGTTATGGCACTGTGACTCCTGGCAGTGTGTCCACACGCTGAATGGCCACCAAGACTGTGTCCGAAGCTGCCGATTCTCATGGGACAGCCAACGCCTCGCAACAGGCGATGACAATGGAGAGATCCGGGTGTGTATTGCAAACATGCTGCATTTCTATTTTTGCATGTGTCACAAGGAAGTCAAGCTCATCAGGTTTGGTGTTTCTGTTGGAAATCAACCTCTGCTTGTTGCCTAAATGCAAGTGGTTAAAGGCGAGAGTGGGGCATAGAATATTTTAGTAGGGAAAAAAGAAGAGTGGAGGAATTGAGGTAATTTGGAAGAAAGGCTAAAGATGACAGGTGAGGAAAGGCTTGCGATAGTGTCTCCTGCCTATAGACACTTTTATCAGTGTGTATCAAATGGCATTATGTTACTAATATGAGAAGTACTGGTAATGTCGTGAACCCTGTAATTTTCCATGCAACCTACAAAAATGCAATTACAGCACTCAACATTTATTCCAGAGATCACCTCCTAATTACATCTCATCACTCATTTAGATAAAGTGCTTACTAGTACATGATGATTGCCGCACATGCACAGAGGAGGGATGAGATGAAAGGGAAGGAGGCAGGGTGCAGGAGCTGGAGGAGGTGCAGGTTGTGAGAGAAGCTAAGTTGGAGTGAGCAGGAAGAGGTGGAGATCTCTGACAGCAGGAGGGAAAAGGAGAGGACAAATTGGATTCTGCACCACATGCACACAAACACACACATGCACCCATGTACACATAGAAAGGAAGGAAAAGGAAGATGTGGAAAAGTCAATCAGCGTTGCTCAGTCTGCAGCAACAAATCTTGGCGCCACAGCAGTCAATAAAGGGTTAATGCCCTCTGGTGGCCTCTGAGCTGAACCGCTCCATTATCCAGAAATGGCCAAATCCATCAGATCCAATTACATAAACCTCACTGAAATCTCACCCCGGTTTCTATGGAAACAAATGTGAGTCATTCAGGACAAAGCATGCCAAGTTTTAAATATAGCTGTATGTGTGGATGTGTGATTGTCAAATGTACATGGCATGTGAACAGTTGCATAACAGCTGCAAGACAGACATGACGTGAAGTACTAGTGACGAAAGAATTACAAACCAAGCGTTTAATCATGGTGCATTAGGTAAAGCCTCATTTAGATCCATATTGCAGAAATAGTAATGTGTTACTCTTCATGGTTATCTTAGTCATGTGTTGACATGTTTGCTTTCAAGAGAACGGGAAGATGTGTATATATATGGCATTGTCACATTACAAAGTTATTAAAACCTACCGTACTATATTTATGTCCTTTGTCACCATATGCAGCAAAATATGAAAATAACAACATGGTTAATATTACCATACACTTAAAATATGCATTTTTAAGGCCAAGAAGTGTTTGACTTGTTAAATCTAACATCTTTGTTGTTTTAACAGTTATTTTTAAATGTTTATTTTATTGGTAATTAATAATGTAGAACTCCCATTACAGCTGTGGAGTGTCAAGGACGGCTCTTTGTTAAAGATTTGTTCACGGGACGGAAAAGACTGCATGGACTCGCTACACGGTGGCTGGGTGACCGACCTGCACTTCTCCCCAGATAACTCTCTTCTGGTCTCAACGGGGGGTTACATCAAGGTATGTTAACGAATACTGTACATTCAGACTTGTATGATTACTCCACCATGGTTGTATGGAGTCACTTGGAAGTAAAACACTCACTCAGTGTGGTATATTAAAATGAGAGTAACCAAAATAACATTTACATTGATATTTATGCCTTCATCAGAGTTGACAGTAGTAAAATGACAGGAAAGAGAGGTGGGGAATATTATATTACAGTACAATATTATGATGCAATACAGGCTGGACTTGACCCAGGGATATTACTTATTGATCGGCACGATATTACTTATTTATCAGCAGAGTTTGTTTTTAGAGATGTGAGGAGCCTTTTTGATAGGACAGGTCCATAGTCTGGTTGACCCATTTCAGTTTCATGGTGTCCGTCTTAAACCTGAAGACTAATAAGATAACACATAATATTTACTTTTCAGTGGAAACATGAATAGTTTGTTTTTTTAATGACCTTTTAATACTGTTGTGTAATACATTAGCTACTGTACCCAAAGTATTTTGCAGTGGATACAAACACAGACGGATTGTTGGCATTGAAATGCACTTTGTGTCTCTTGCTGCCCACACTGAAAGTCAAGCGCATGCACCCATAAAGACACTTTAACAAAGTCATGCAGCATAACTCCTTTACTTCGCATACACTCTGCTGTTTTCAACAATATATTGAGAGATGTTTGATGTGTCACAGGAGAAACTATGAAGAGATGACCTCAGCATGCTCTGGTATTACATTAACCAAAGAACTGTTGTAGTGCTGCAGGTTTATGTAAAAACTGTCCATAAAATACCCAAGAGAATCATATCAATTCCTCCTTATGACGTGACTGGAATAGTGTGTGCGCGAGTGTGTTTGTGCATGTGTGTGTGTGCGCACCTTTCTTATTGCCGTTATTTTTACAGGAGATGGGGTCACAGAGCGGGCAGTCTCATCTCTGCTTTGATTGGCTATTTGCTGGGCAATGATGTAATCCTCAAGGGAGAGCAGTGTTGATCGATGAGGCTTGATACCTCAGATTGCTGCTGATATTGTGTGTGTGTGTGTGTGTGGGGTTGTGTTGTGCGCATGAATAAGTGCATGCACGTCTTTGTTTATACCTGCTTGTGTGGGTCGACAGCGGTGTTGAAGGCAGTGGTTGCTATTGTTCAGGCTTTTTATAGACAGATGGCCAAAAACACATCATAATCTCCTCTATGAATGTTGCTGTTGACAAGATCATAAAGCCTGAGCTGGAACGTACAGCCCCTAATGTAGTTCTTTCTCTTAATACCTTTTCTTCTCATCTGTTTTTATGGCATTCAGAATCTGATGATTTTTAGGAAACTCTTAACTGTCAGAGCCATCATTTATTTTACTCACAGTACACGCAGTTTAAAGGGCATAAAAGGGAAAGTCCTCAGACTATCCAACAGAAAGATGAGGCCTATGTAAGAGCATCAAAAACAGTAATATGACATCAGACAATATGTGGCAACAAGGTTTGAAATCATAGCTTTTCTGATACATATGAGTGCAGAAGATATGGCACGGTGTACATCATGTTCATCATGACATGAATCAACTCAGTAACTTGTACTAAATGATTTTCTTAAGCTTAAAATTCTCTAGTATCAGATTTGGGATGAAAATATAAGTTTTTTTAACACTTTTATTTGTTCAGTTTTTACAAGAAGAAAACAAACAGAGGATGTCTGGGAGACAACAATATGCAATACAGTCAGTAAAAGGGGAAAAACACTCATCCGTAGGTACATTCCACAGAATTCAAAAAGTGTCAAGAGGATACAGAGAGATAGGACTACTCAATGTCTATTTGGCAGTAACAGTCCCATTTGTTCCAGTATGCATCAAACTTCTTTTTTTGAAGTCGAAGAGTGAAAGTTATTTTCTCCATCAAATGGATATAGTTGATTATACTGATGAGGGTTTGATGGTGGGGATAAAAGTAGTTTTAATTTCAATAGATTACACATAAATAAACAATACATATTTGCTGTTCCCCAGTCTTACCTACCGACTTACTGGTTGGGACACACCTCTAATCATCCTTAGTCATATGTAACACCTGAACGCTTTATGGTGCCATTGAAAATATGTGTTTCAAAACTATTATATGTGCAAAAAAATTAAAATTGTTGAAACATCCAGCTTGCGCCAACTTGACTAAAACCTACTAAAAAAGTGAAACAGGAGCCATTAATGCTGACAACTCGAGGATCAGTATAATCTTGTATAATATTAAAATGGTATCTACTTTTTCTGTGATTGACAGTGACATTATGTTCACATTATACATCATCAGTTAAACACATTTGGAGCATTGATTTCATCTGACAGTGCTGTAGGGGGTACATCAGTCAACAATATGAGGAGCTGCAGCACTATTATGGCCTCTGATTTGTTTATTAGTAAACTTTACAGACAGGCCTGCTCTGCTTGATGCTCTCATGTAGCATCATTAGCTCCGTCCTCAGTTAGATCATTATGACACTTATAATTATTTTGAGAATCGGCTAACGGATCACTCCATTACTTCATTTCACAGACTTTTTTTCTCCCCTCTGTCTTACTTCCTCAGTAAGGCGTGTTGACTTGATGGATCAGCATGTGGATGCACAGAGCAGTGATGGATTATTATGCCTGTCTTAAAGGGTGAACCTCCCCAAGTCTTGAGCTTTGATTGATTAATCGCACTGCGCATCGGCCGGACAGCTATGAGAGGCCATCCTGTCTGTCATATTAATCACCGTGACAGAGTGTGTATCCCTAATGACAGATAATATAGCCCGCAGAGTGAGGAAACATGATAACCATCTAACTGTCTATCTGTTTTAATGATTATTGCTAAGGCGTGTCTCCATGCTCGCCTGTTATGCATTCAGCTAATGTCTTCAAACTAAAACTTAGCAATTACACTAAGACTCTGGACTTAAAACCAGCTATTATTAAGTTATTTAAAAACACTCTTATCTCTTAGCTTTTCCAT
>JANJYP010126263.1:0-13840 GCA_024605115.1 Rastrelliger brachysoma | reverse complement strand
TTTTTACCAAACTCCTACCAAATTTCCTTTTTTTTTTTTTTACATGAAATAGCAGGTTTGTTGTTATCATTATTGTTAAAATGATCCACTACCAATATATTCCCGGGGTTTTATGACAGACCAAACGTGAATACATATTTAAAATAAACATGAATTCTGTTCAGTGTTAACTTGCACTAAAACATTTGGACAGATTTAATTTCAAACATTGTTTTCATACTAAATGTGCACATTTCTTATTGGTAATAAGTTGAATAGATTTAAATTACTTTCTAAAATTCAGTCATGAAAACTTCAACCAATATAGCCTACGCGACGCGACTTGAATTTATGGAAGTGAATTTTTTTCGGTAAAATTAACATAGGCCTATTGTCCCTTGAACTTTGTGGATTTATTTTCATGGTTATGCTTTCAGTTGGTTTCAATAAACAAGTGGAGTAATCCAGTCTCTGTTGAAAATCCACTCCATATTTTTTGTTGGTCGCTGACGCGCCATAATCTAGGTTGCCAGATTCGTTGAAATGCAGCCCTTCCTATGTGACTTATTTCTAGTGCGTATTAAAAAGAGGGTTTTGGACATCAAGTGGCAACAAATCACTTAACAAAAGGAAGTGAAGCAGACACACGCACTGAATAATTGTGTTTTATGTAACTCGCATGACTTAAGAAGAAAAACTTCTTTGTTTTGGTGTTATTTAGCTCAGAAGAAGAGTTTAACTGGTGTCGGTGAACATGGAGCTGTGAGGTGAGTACTGGACACACTGGGGCTGTTGTTGGCTCAGCTTTCACGTTGCTATGCTAACGTTAGCCTGCTAGGCCAGCGTTCATGTTATGAATATTGATTTTTCAGTTACAATTACATAAATGAGCCCTCCAGTTCATTACTAAGCTTAATGTTGGGTGTGGTATTTAGGTTATATAAAATTCGAAGTGCATCAGTGTTATTATAACATAATGTTATAATATCACAATATCCAGTTTATGGCAGTAATGGGTGTCGCTCACTGTGGACAAAGCACCTGCATGTCTAGGTTGTGCTATGGCTTTGCAAATATTATATTCCTGTGGGTCAAATGTGCATTGTTTCTGTGTTTACATCGGTAAACCAGTCTCGGAAAACAAGAAGATATCCATCCAGATTCTCAGAATTCAAGCTGATAAAATATTTTATGGCCATCAATTGATAATCCAATTATATAATTTGCTGCTTTCGGGATAAGCAAAACAGTATATATTCACTAACTTAGCGTATTTATGTTGGCTATTTTAGCTATAACCACACTGAAGCGATGAATCGTAATATATATCCTGGAGGCCGACTGTTTTGTAGGTGTGACGCGTCTTAAAGCCGCATCGTTACTTTAGTGTTATTGCTCTCATGACTGCGAATGTGTAATGGATAAATAAGAAAGTAAAGATCGATGCACGAGAGTTTTCTTCTAATGTAGATCAAATATCAGTATACAGCTCAGAGATGCTGGATTCAATAGTTTGTTAAATATGTGTATCTCAAACTTCATGAAATCCGTGTTGTCCTGGAGGAGCAGAGGATTTCATATTGTTGTTAGCTCCTCATTATAGCTGGACAATACAAATCTAGACATCATGTTTTGTAAACATAGCAACCTCATGATATGGCATACATTGTCATTTCCTGGTTTAAAGGCTGTATTACAGTAAAGTGGGGTAATTTTCTGAATTTTTTAGTTCTTCTAGTCTTTACCTATTTCCCATTATATCCACATTACCAATTATTGGGGTAATTATTAAAAATCCTATGGTGTAAATATTTTGTGAAAACACCATTATGCATTTCCCTGGTGGAAGAAAAAGAAGAATGAAATAATTAAACTGTTTTACTGTGTCTTAAATAAAATACCTTCACCCTATCTTCCCTGTTAGCTTGGTCTGAACCCTCAGTCCTATCTAGGCCCCTTTGGGGCCCAGGAAGAGGATGTATCGTGGTGGTGATAAGGACTTCCAGATATCGGCACGAAAGATGGGCACATCTTTGATTTTCCAGCTGTCAGGTCATGAACGAGAGCTGGATTTGGTTTTTCTGGACCACAGCTATGCCAAGCCCTGGAATGCTCACCCTGATGCCAGCAGCGCCCGGCCCACAAGGACACTGTTTGTCACTCCTCGTCGCCAGCCTGAAGCCTTGTCGTGAGTTAGAAAGCTCCTTATCATAATACCTTAAGTGATTAAATATCACACTACACTTTTGAATTGTCCTCTGTATTTTGGACCTGTAGTAATCCATAATTAACTCTCCCAGTGATCTGTTTAATCTTTAAACTATTATTCTGTGTTGCAATAACTTGATATTCATTTCATTCATTACAGAGACTCTGATCCTTTAATAGATGTGGAGACAGTCACACCTATACCTGTTCCTCTGTATGATAACCACAAGGCTCTTAGTGTGATGAATGAGTGTGAGCGACATGTCCTGTTTGCTCGCACTATTGCGGATAGTCCACCACCGCCTGATGACTGGGAGGAACACATAAACAAGTATGTCAGCCATGTGGGCTGAACCACTATTTATCATTTACTGTTACACATGATATGTACACTAATCTTGACTGTAAGTATCTCAGCTACAATTCAACATTTTGACATTTCTCATTATTGTTTTTCAGGAATGGATGGTCAGTGGCTCAAAATAAATTGTTCAATAAAGTACTTAAAGCTCTGCAAGCTGAAAGACTAGCCCGCCTGGCCAATGAACATGTGAGTTGTGGTTATGTCATTTGTCTTCACAGTCAGTAGAGTAAATGAATGAGATTATACAATTGTGACTATCTACTGCTGACCAGAGTATGTGGTCTCTGGTAAAATGCTAAACACAAGTGAAATTGAAACAACTTGCTTAACTGTGTTGTGTGACTGAAGATGTCATTTTTAGTGTTTCATAGATTAAGTAAAATCATAGTTGTGAAGAATTCAGAATTGTTCTATTCAAAATCATTGAAATATCACATGATCTTGTTTTCCTTAGGCTTCCAATGAGCCGATTTTACGGAGGATAGCTGTAGACAAGTGTGCCAGAAAGGTGCGGCATGCATTAGCAAGTGTAAACTGGGATACCAAATTGACGCAGTGGTTACACACCACCATGATTGAATCCTTGAGTCTCGCCATGCTTGCTGCTTACCTGGATGTACTGCAGACTCTCAAAAGCAAAGTATGTTGTCTGTCACTGAATGATCATATTTCATGTCAAATGTATGTACCACTATCTGTGCAAAGCTTGGCATTGTTGATTCATTACTACCCTCCTGTCTGTGTCTGTGAAGCTGCCCTCACTGATTGACAGAATGTTGCTAACAACATCTGCAAAGAGTGGTGCGCCAAGTGCGGAGGCCCTGTCACTGTTACTGAAACGTCCCTGGGACCCAGCTGTTGGAGTTCTCTCTCAAAACAAACCGGTAAACTCAAATATTCACTTTCAGTTTTAAAAGACAAAATTTATATAGCTTGTTTAGCTGGTATTTGTAGTCTGTAACAGTTAGGACCAATACATGTTTGTTTTCTTCAATGTTTCAGAGCAAGCTTCCTGGATCTCCACTTATACTTATTGCACCATCAAGTCCAACTAATCCTGCCCTGTCCACCTCGCGGCGAATGAGATTCTGGCAATCACAACTCTCCTGTCTGGGAAAGGTCTTTATTGAATAAATCTGCAAATGTTACTGGGAGTTCAGGTTTAGTTTTATCTCAGCAAAAACAACTTTTTCTGTTTTCTACCAGGTTATTCCTGTCCACACTCATGTGAACAGCGGCGCCAATATTGGCATAACCCAGTGTCTAGAACACATGTTGGGCACCGTCAGAGCCAAGGTGATGGAGGTAAGATGGTTTTAAGTGTTTGTTTTTTTTTTAGACGGTATGTTTACATGCACACCAATAATCTGCTATTATTCAGAATATGACAGAATACTAAATTTGACACAGTTCATGTGAGCAGCATATTTTGTGTGGATTTTAGTAGTTAGGCCTTCCTATATTATTACAGCTATTGGAGCATTCTTTGGACATATATACAGCCCATTCAGACTGTGTTTCAGTTGAGGTTTCTATATTGTGGTTTCAAGGTCTGAATAGTGCTTGAATTTTAGTTAAAGTGTTTGAAAGTGCTTGTTATTATACAGAAACTGTATCTTTCACCAAAGTGGGATCAGACTGAATAGTTAGCTTATTACACAGAGAAATAAAATCATTAAGAGAACTGTATGTGAAGACTTTTTGGCCTGAGCTTCGTTGAACTTCTCTGTTCCTCACTGCAACCAGTCAGTGTGTTTTCATATGTAACCTTGCAGGAGACATCAGCAGATGTCAAAATGCCCAGAGGTTGACATTTTAACCGTGTCGACTCTAAAATTGCATTTCCAAACAGTGATTACAGTGAGGACCAAATCAATGAGTAGCATCAAGCAAAAAAGATTTGTGCAGTTGGAGAGTCTGTGCTCTCTTGTCAAATGAAACATACCTTTCTTGTGACATAAAGAGTAACTTGGTCAACGCTGCATGTTAACAGTTTGTTTATGCTAACCGCTGGATATATGTATGGGAAACACTGAGGCGTGTATTTACGCCAATGATAAGGTGCTGGATATTTTTGAAAATTACCCTTAAAAGTGCTTGAAAAGTACTTGAATTTGACCTTGAAAAATGTGAACAATCCCTGTTTATAATTACAACCCCAAGGTTCACAGTCACTTCCCTCACAAACCTATCATCTTGGTTGGCTGGAATGCTGGAGCTCTCATTGCTTGTCACGTAAGGCTTCTTGTTACTTTTTATGATTTAATATAAGCGTAAACTGTTTTCTCCCATGAAAAAATGAAGTATTGTTAGTTAATTTAATACTGAAAAATTACAGGTATCCCTCATGGAGTATCTGACGGCTGTGGTGTGTCTTGGTTTCCCCCTGTTAACAGTCAATGGGCCAAGAGGGGTAAGACCCAAAGCATTATCCTCCAGTGATGTGCATATTCCCTTTTTTATGGTTATGTTTCATTTATGTCATAGTTTCTTAGAAGAAAACTGAACCTTGCTCTAACCTTGAAGTTAGAGCTTGTGATGTATTTCTATTTCTTACTGGTTTACAGGATGTTGATGACCCACTGCTGGACATGAAGACTCCAGTGTTGTTTGTGGTTGGCCAGAATGCTCTGCAGTGCAGCATCGAAGGCATGGAGGAGTTCAGAGAAAAACTGAGGGCGGATAACAGCATGGTGGTGGTGGGAGGAGCTGATGACAACCTCAGGTTGGTCAGTGACTCGTAGTTTGGGGTTTAAAAAATCATAGTATCTTTTTTTTTTTTTTTTTTTTTTTAATTGTCAACATTTTTTATATTAAGTAATAGTAGTCACAATTTTAATACTTTCCTTTCACAGAATCGACTCAGCCAAGATGAAATCGGAGGGACTTACACAGACCATTGTGGATCGCTGCGTTCAGGTTAGTCCTTGTAACTTGGAAATAATTGATTTTATTTTGTTACTCCTACAGAACCTTTTGGAAAAAATAAATTATAAAGCTAATGTCAAAAGTGTTATTCTTCTTCCATCACTGGTCTACAGGATGAGATTGCGGACTTCTTGTCAGGCGTCCTTACACGAGCAGAGGGCCATGGCCATAGCTCAGGGGAAATGAGGGACCTGGATACAGAGAAGAAAAAGAGGCCTCGACGAGAGTTTCCCTTTGACATGGACAGAGGACGACCATCCTCCCCTGCGCTTAGAGTCCCCATCTCACTGTCGGGTTCAGAGGTCAGTTAACAGCTTTAACAGCATTGATGTTTCTTAGATTTATCTTTAGAAGTTTTGGACCAGCAAGCTGTTTATTACCGTATCACTGCAGGAATACTCACAAGAATGTTGTGTATTTTGAATACTATGTGAAATATTAATGGAATACAGCATCACATTTAGTGTTTGCTTTTTCGTGAATTGGTTCAAAGACATAAAGGAAATAGTATTATGTTATTGTCATCTTTTTGCTGAGTGGAAAAAGTGTCAGATAATGTAAAAATGTTATCTTAGTTAGCAGACTGGTGGTGGTGATGGCAAGTTTGTGTGTTTTGTTTTTTTTTTTTTTTAGTAGGTTTTCACTTCCATCATTTATTAGGATTAAAAATGCCTCCCATCATGACACATAACGCATATTAAAAACTAGTGTCTGCTCTGACTTTTCCTCCAAGAGTTCATTTACCTTTTCCAGAAAACGAAATTTAAATATATGATTTCTCCTTTTATTGAAAAATCCAGAATTCACTTTTATTTCAAAATTTTGAACTGCTAGACAAAGATGTCCAATCACAATTGGACAAAAAAAGTTGCGTGCAAGGTAGATGTCTTAAAAAATTTTGGTATTTAAACATGTTTTCATTTAAATTTTAAAATCAAAGCAAGACATCTTATGAATATTAAAAGGTTGCACTGTCTGCACAGTCACATACTGACACTGATGAATCATTACTCATCAACTGTTCCTCCTCTTCCGTGTATCTGCAGGATCTGTCTAGTGTCTGCAGCGGTCCCACTTCAAGTTCCAAACCCAAGACTTCTGGTCTGTCTCCAGCTCAGAAGTCCAGTCTGATCACAGCAACACAGCTCCTCAAGACACACATGCAGCGCTCTGGCGTGGTGCTCACACACAGGCAGGCCCAAGGTTAGATCACCACAGACTGAAAACACTGAATTCTCACACGCACCTACATGTGCACAGTGATCCTGTGCATACACAGCTCTCACAATTGTCCCACTTGTTAACTTGTTAAAATGAGTCATTCACCTCAACTTCTGTTGAATTTTGCAAAAGCTGTGTGAACAAGTGGAGCACATGGGGTGGTATGTTAAAGCAGGATGAAATGATTGCAAATGAAACGAGATTATCACGTCACGACATCTGATGGGGCAAGATGGAACGTGACTGAAATACTCTTCTCATCTTCTGTCTCTTCTCTTCCTATAACTTTCCTTTCTGACTCTTTTCCAATTCATTCCAGCTCAGTTTGCTGCTTTTATGAAACAAAACATGCTTGTGAGGAAAAATCTTCCTCCTGGCACCCCTCCTTGTATTTTTGGTAAGTGTCTGTCCCTCCTCCTTTCTCTTTCTTCTGTCTCTTTTCACTCCTTTCCTTGTTTCCATTGCCCTATATTTTACACGAATTTCACACTAAAATGCTGACTCCTCATTAAACACCCATTGTCATGATCTTAAACAAAAAATAGTGTTTTATATTGATGAGCACTGTTTAAGCAGGTTTATCTTACCAACAATATGAAGTTGAGTGAAAATGTAAGATTTCCAACCAAAGCTAGGATTACATACAGATAAACACCTCAGCAGTTTTGTGAACTGTGTGTGTTTTGTTTTTCTTTGTTTGTGTGGTGCAGTGCCAGTACCCAGTGATCAGATGGAGGGCCTGGAAAGAGATGAGCTCAGGTCCCATGGTAAGAGGAGGCAGACACCTAGTCCCACGCCAAGCAAAGCCTCCAAGAGAGCAAAGATCAAGGTCACCATTGTTTCCCAAAGCGAGTCAACAGGGGGCACCATCAGCCCTGCTACACAGGAAGGTATAAAATGCAGCATCTTTCTTTCGTATTACATTTTCTAGGGAGTGAATTGTGTTGTTTTTTTTTTTTTTTTTTTTTTCAATCATTGGGACATCTTGCCTTGGCTTTTTTTGTTGGAATGATGAGAGTAAACAGTACTGTTTTGTATTGTCTTGTGGACTGATTAGATCAGCTGTGTGCAGACAGGATGGCATAACTCTTTAATGTTAAACAGTGAGACAGATTCATACAGATCTCTTGAAGGAATGATAAGAGTAGCATGGTTTTGTCTGGTTTGTAATAGTGAAAGTAGGTCTTTCCCATAACCACCACCAAGTGAAAAATAAGATCAAGATCTGTAATGCATGTCCACCTACTTCTGTTTTGTTTTTTGTTTCAACCTTTTTCAAAGAGAGGCTTTTTTTCTCTTAAGTTAAATAACAGACATGCTCATCTTTCCATGCAGTGGGTGTCTCTGGGAAGCCCTTAACAGTTACCGTGGGACAGACAGTGGCTGGAGCCAAGGAACTCTCTGGACTCCTAACAGGCCAGTGGTAAGTTAGCCTACCAAGCTACACAGGCACAATCAGTATAGTGTGCTAAACCCCTAACCTACACCCATGCCCACTCCCACCTTGTTGGACAAAAAAGTGTGTCTGGTGCAGAGGGATTCGTGAGTGGTGTACTCAGAGTTTGGGGGCTGAGTGATGGCCATACAGCTCTTGCTGGGGTAGCTCTTGAGTAGATTGGTGGTTATGTGTGTTACTGCAGGTCTGGTAGTGTCTCAGAGGTGTCTGGTGCCCTGTCCCCAGGCTCAAGCTCATTCAACAGCGTGCAGCCTTGCATGGTGTCAGGGTCCTCCACATCAGTCCAGGCGCAAACACCGGCTACTGCCCCAGGTACCTCTGTCCTGCACACCTGTTTTTACTCTCCACTGTGCAGCTAATCTCAGCGCAGTAGTCTCAACACACAGCGCAGTTCTACTTTGTAGAGTGAGATTAAATCTTTGATCACTGTATGAGAACAGTGTGTAAGGAGAACATATTTAAGCAAACATCATCATTGATCACCTCTTGCGCCATCGCTATTTGTCAATGTCCTGAACCTTAGCCTTTGGACATGACTTTCATAAGATCTGTTTGTTTGTGTCCATCTAGGTTGAGGTTGTTGGTTGTTGGGGGGTGGGGTAGGGATGGGGTTGGTTTTTGAGAGTAACAGTTAAGAATTTTTTGGCTTTGATTTCACCCAGCTCCATTGATTCACTGCCTTTGTGTTTGTGTGCAGCACCTTCCGCCAGCAGTCTGCTACAAGGTCTAAGTTTCAGTCTTCAGGAGATCGTCACCAAAGCTCCTAGCTTGCCCTCCACAGCAGCTAACACTGGCAGCACACAGGTACTTCTTAATTACATAGTTGCATGATGTGAACATTTGACACTGATTAGGGCTCAACCTAGCCTGGTTAACCACCCGCTTCACATCATTTCACTTTGTGGGCAGCGTCTGGCCATTCACCATTGGGAAACGTTTGCATCATGGTGGGCGGGATATTTTCAGCTTCGACCAATCACACTGCTTGGTCATGAAGTAGGCCAATAATGTCTTTAACGTCTCCGATTTTAACTCTTCAGTTTTGGGAATCGCTAACAACACAAAACGTATAGCTTCTCTTAATCAGCATCCTGAGTGCTGCTCCAACTACACCAGAAATTCAAACTTGAACGCTTGAGCTCAACGTCACTGCGTTCATCCCTCTTTTGTTCACTGAGTGGCCTGCATGATTTTGGGCCAGAGAAAACCAAAGTCTATTGAGAGTTCCCTGGCTGTGGTAGCTTAAAATAATTAAGCAGACCACCAATGGGCATTAGCCTAGCTAGACCCCACCAAAATATTGGCCTGTAACAGGTTTATATGTTGTCTGATAATTGCCAATTTTAAAAAATTTAAAAAAGAATAAAGTTATATATAAAGTTGGGCAGCGTTTTCTGTATATTTGATCCTCATGATCCATATGTGTGTGTATATATATTAATTTTTTTATTCTCTAATATTGGGTATCTGCACTGGCAGCAAAAATCTAGTATCAGTTTGGCGCTATTATTAACGACCATTTTTCAAAGTACAAGTTGATTAAAATATGCAAAACCACCTGTTTGTGTATTTAAATTGTGTGAATGGGTGGATTAACTCAATGAAGGGGAATACATGCAGTGGGTAAATACATGTCTATTAACAGATTCTGGTTACTTGCTTGCTCTTTTATAACAGGTGTGTGTAAAAAAAAAAAAAAAGTATCCAAATCTGGCTGCTAATAGGATGTTTGCCAACATGTCTCAGTTTTGTTAGTTCAGGTAGTTTCAGTTGTATAAACTGAATGCTGGAAGTTACAAACTGTACATTTTATGCTGGGAGTCAACAATGAAATTCATGTCAGTAATATGTATTTTTCTTCTTTCACCCTCAGGCGGTTTGTGGCCAGGGTCAAGTCCTGAGCTCCGTCGGTACCAGCAGCAGCACTTTGCTCCGGGCGGTGCCTGTGGTCACCACTGGAGGAGTGGCTAAAACCACTGCCATCCACCAACTGCTCACCAATGGCGGGCTGGCCAAACTCGCCAGCAGCTTGCCCGGCTTGGCACACATCACCAACCAGACCGCTGGTATGTCTAGAACTGCCAAAACACGACGGCCACGTTGAATGCCCAGGGTTCATTCATCCTTTGTGATGGAAATACTAGTTCAGGACTTCTGTAGGCCAGGGACGATTGCCGCACTAGAGGACCGTAGAGGACAGCTGTGTCGACGTGTGTAGATTGTTTGCCCGGAGAAACTGTTGTGACTGTTGTGAGATTTGCAGATGTGCAGCTATAGAACATCTGAGGACAGATTAGCAGCGTACAACATGTTTTGTACAAATGTTCATGTTCAGAAAGAGCCATATGGGAAACAAAAAATCAAAATTTTAGTTTCCAGCTTATGTTTTAAACAATGTTCATGTAGAAATGGATGCAAAATAATACATATGTGAAACCATATGATAGAAAATAATTGTGACTGATTAAACAGTGTGGCCAAATTTAGTAAGATACCTAGATTACAATATCCCAGTTCGGACTGCTTTTTGTATGTCAGATTTGTCTGTTGGATCATTTTATGTTTGTTTTTTTAATTTGCCTTCTCGTGTAGTAATGTTTGGTAAACCCTTTTCATTAAATCACCTGCAAACAATATCCACACATATAAGCAATGACGAGTGTTAAGAAGCAATAACATAAGCACGACATTACCCAATCCTTGTTCCTGTTGATACAATAAAAACTGGAATCAAACTCATGTTTTCATTGCTCTTGTTTATTTTTTGTTTGTTTCAGTCGCATTGCTCACCCCTCTCACTCAACTACACCTACACATCAGCTTTTACTCCTCATTATGTTCAGTGTCTAGCATCCTGCTTTCAGTTTGACTGGCTAACCTAAACATAAAACCAAAAGGCCTCAATCACGACATATTTGGCATCTTTTGTGGCACGTTTAAATGCTGGAACCTCATGTAAATGTATTTCAGAGATTAGCATGTCAGTCTGATAGTGTTGAGTACTTTTATTTGTGTGTTGTCAGTAGGGCAGAAAGCCCCCACTTCTATAACGGTGACCCTTCGAGGAGCACAGCCAAGCAGAGTGGGATCATTCAACCCAGCTGGTGAGGCTGGGATGGCCGCTCGGACCCATGAGCCTAAGGTGTTTTTCAGTTGATTATCTAATGACTCACTGATACTAACATTTTATTATTAACTTTATTTTATTACTTGTCTGTAATGTATTGGTTTGGTTCTACTACTTAAATAGTGCAATTGTCTCCTTTTTTATTTTCACACTGCCCACATTGTTTTCCATACAACCAAAAGCAATTTGTTCATTTGGGTAGTGTATGAATATCCTCACTGCCATGGCAACTGCAGTCAATTCAAATGTCTTTTGAATTGACTGCAGTTTGTCTAAATTTGCAGACCTACTATAAAAAGTTAAGATGGTGTATTAAAGAATAATTATTTACTCCAATAATGCACCCAGTGTGTTGTGGTATCTTATAACTGGGTCTGCATGTTTAAAATGATACTAACTAGGTTCAAGAGTGAACTGCAGTTTGTAATTGAGGGAAAATAACAGAAAACCCTATTCAGTGCAACATCTGTTTGAACCGATTCTTACATGTTTCAGAGTTATGAAGATTTTGGTATATAAGTGATATTTTAGCTATCGGTTTTAATGGGTAATTAAAAAAAGAACTAAAAAAAAACTTTGTCCTCAGCTAAATATTATCTTAATCTACCTAAACTGGAGACTGCATCAAAAAAGTAGCTGCAATTCTGAAAATAATAAGATAGATACCCTCAGATCATTGCAGAAGATACTATATGTACTCCAATGTTATGTCCCACAAGCAAATGTCAAACATTTCATTGTTCTTGAGGCTTAAATATAAAAAGCATTATTGTGACATTTTCTGGACTTAGTGTTAATCAGTTTCAATGTGCTTGCCCTTTTACAGCAGTGAAAATCTCCGACCAAGATTTCCATTTGGCGATACACCTGATCCAAGTAGCTACTGTGCCAGGGGCAGCTGGGAGCTGCAGCCTGCTGATGGGACTGAACCCTCCCTGCAATGATGAACACACCACCCAACAACACGCGGAGCACCTGCCTCGCATCCTCCAGAGGGCTCTCCTGTCACGCTGGTTGCACAAGGCCTCTGCAGTTGTTGTCGGCTGTGTCTGAAGCACTATGATGCTTTAACAACATTTTTGCCTTCTTCTTAAATGTTTAAATCCTGTGAGCAAAGTCTGACAGTTAAGCTGTCCAACATAACCACACGTCGTCCGACCTTCTGGGAGAACAGCACCGACTGCAATGTGTGACAAAACAACCGCACTGCCCTATGAAAGGACAGATATGCCTACTACTGTGTCTCTACTAAAATAAGATAGAAATGCTTTTTTTCCCCCTGTGTATACATTCAGTTTAAATCCTTTTGTCATCTCAGCTGGCATAGGCCTAAATAAGTATGATTAGCAGTGATGTCAGCTTGTGTGTAGAGCATTTTGGTGTAACCATTAGAGCATATTTGTTAGACATTTAAATGATTTCTATGGCTTTAATATTATTTATCACAGTAATTATAAACAGTAATTATATCCATATCATTACAGTAATGCATTATGATGATTGCTCTTTGGTTCTCAGGCCAGAAATATGTTAGAGCAAGAATTAAATTACAGTTGATAATTGCNATCATTACAGTAATGCATTATGATGATTGCTCTTTGGTTCTCGGGCCAGAAATATGTTAGAGCAAGAATTAAATTACAGTTGATGATTGTAGAAGCTATATTATATTGTCAAAGCTGCCTGCCGTCGATTGAGCAGCAGTGCAGTGCTCTCATTGAATAATATGCACTATGCTCTCCAAAAGCCGCAATACATTATGATCATTTATTATGATTATTTATGATCAACAATATTTGTCTTGTGTAACTACATGTTCTGTGATCTAAACTGAAGGCAATATTTTTTTTGGTCTGCACTGTATCATCACTTCAATGCTGCATAATATGAACTTTTTGTTTGAAAGTGCCACAGTAAACAAAAGGCCTGAAGACACTCGACTGTGTTCCCTGTTTGCTAATGTAAATATTTGGTCTTATGTATTCAGAACTTGTAACGTTGAGCGAGCTTTTTAGACTTTCTTCAAAAGCTCCTCTTTCTGAAAATATAATGAAGGAGCTTACTGTCATACCTTATAGTTATAGTGCCATGTTTACAGTAACAGTATAAATACAGCCCTCTCATCTCAGCAGACATCCTGTCTTAAATTCCACACATAGGCCGTAGTCAGATAAGATAAAGAGAGGAGTGTTTCTTCCCGCTCATTTAAACCAGGCTTTCTGTGTAATAGGCAGGGACAGGATAACCGATGCCAGTCTGACAGAGAACAACAGAGCTGCTGGCATAGTCTCCTGTCATCAGTAGCAGCGGATATCCAAGCAATCCATCTGAAGTCTCTCCATCCAGTACACAGTGTCGACTGGAACACTGCGGTACAGGTATTTTTATTTTCTTTTCAGAAAAATTTGATGCGTGTGAAGTCAAGTGAGAATTGGGAAGAGCATTTTGTGAGATATGTTGTCAATTCAATAAATCCTGTAAGAACATTAGAGTCCCTGTATCTGATATCACTCTGAAGTTTACTGGATTGTAAACAGTCTGGAGAAAGTGGAGCAGT
>JANJYP010126258.1:0-14212 GCA_024605115.1 Rastrelliger brachysoma | reverse complement strand
CAGGAGCCCATTCAGCGGTGTTGCTGACTGAAGTTATTTAGCTAGTTGCAAACAAAATACAGAGCTAGAATACAGAGAACAGAAGTTGTTTAGTAATGCTGCGTTCAATTGTACTCGGAAAGATCCGAATCAAAAATTCCGACTTCCTCAATAAAAAGCATTTCATTGCGCAACCCCAGAAAACATGGTCGGCCACAGTTAGATGATACTTGTTTGGATGTCTTTCTAGCATCAAAAAGTAAATAAATGTTTTCCTAGTCCTTTCATACCCTTTATCCGTTTTACAGAATTGTGTTTTTTTGTCCCTTTTTTTGTCCATTTTTACCAACACAGTAAAAGTTGAGAAAGTGACTCTGGTGTGTGACGCCATTTTGCTTTGACATAATTCCAAACAACTCTGCTTGGATCCTGTCTGAATTGTCAAATTCAAGGCTGTTCTATTGTACTTTTGCGATTTGGAGGTCAGATCTTTCCGAGTTCCGAGTACAATTGAATGCATCATAACAGATGCTTGATTCATTCTATATAATTTTGTTATGTCCTCTTGAATATATTTATAAAGACAGTCAAAGTCATGACATCACTTCTACTCAATATAATCTCTTTTTTATTGTCACTTTCAATGGTCTTAATATTTGAAAAAAAAAATGAAGCCAGTTTACTTCCTGTATTCTCAGAATGCTTGGCTCCAAATACAGTAGCTGCTATCAGAAAAAAATATGGCTCCCACCAAAAGAACTATACACGGCATTTTGGTATTTGTGAGTCAATATTGATTATTTAGTCAATCAATCCTTATTTATATAGCAGCAAAAAGTAATTTCATGGCACTTACACATAGAGCCGATCTAGATTGTAATCTTTCTAGTCTTGTAAGGTGTCCTGCTATCAAATGAGTGACAAGATGATCTAATGTTGCAAATTTGGTAAAACAGGTGCTTAATACATTTATTTTGCTAGAATTACATCATCACCTTTTTTTAACTTTTTGCCAGGTCATCTATTATTGGCTATGCCGACATCTTGGTCTGGTGTTCTGACTGTTACAGGTAATATAGAGGTAGATTTCTGCTTGAGTCAGGTAAATCTTACTTTCTATTCATCGTAACACTGGATACTTCAATCAAACTGTATACTAACAGAATATCATTGACATTACACCTTCTATCTCGAAACAGATTCTTCTCATTAGACACGTTACCCTGATGTGATGTATACGTGTTGTTGGGCTGGCAACCTCTGCAGAGTTGATTGTGGCATCATATCAACACTGGTGAAGGGCCTCAGTGTTTGTCCCTCCTTTGTCTTCCCAGCAGGCAGTGGGGTGAAGTAAGGGATTGTGTGAGCCAATGAAGCGTGCTGTTATCAGAGACTTCAGCCCCGGTCATGAAACTGACATCACCCCATTGCCTCAGTTTAGAGCTGAATGATGCACAGCAGGTCACTGAGGACGGGAGGGAGAACCCCCAAAGTTCAATCTACAGCTTGTGCTGTTGTTGCTTTTTTTCCTTTTTTTTCTCTCTCTCTTGATGTGCTGATGGCACAGAGCTTATTATTGTGATATGAGCTCGATTTTGCTGAAAATGAGCAAATGAATTCATTACAAAGGACCGTTGATTTCAAATTTGTTACTTTATGAGCAGGCTTTGTGAGGAGGGGGAGCCAAGGAGGGGTTGGTTATGGTTGGGTGCTGTCTAAAGACCACACTGTCTACAGTTTTTATAGAGACTACTATATCTGTACAATGTAGAACCAATGAAAACTGTAGACCTGGTGTTGTGTGGATTTACTGAATTCTCTATATTCAGGTTGTATACAGCTTGAACAACCTCCACCAGTATCACAGAGCAGATTGTATTTAACCTGAGAGGCCTAAACCCAGGGCAAACTGTCTTTAGGACTGCTCACTACTGTGCTGCTCTTTTCTTGCTGTAATAGTCAAACAAGACAAATGTTCTTTCATCTGGAGTTTGCTGGTAGGACATTCAGAGGACACAGTTTAGAGATATTCAGGTAGGAAAATCTGACCTATAAAGGTGAGGGGAGGCTTGGATTTTGTGTGCAACCAGGTGCCTGTTTGCTGAGCAGAAAAGCATTAGGTTAATAGGGTTATCGTCAGCGAAAGATTTACATAATTAATGAAGTTACCACTGCTGTGCCAATTGCGTAAATTGCACACTCTCCCAGTTTGGAGACAGTATGGATGCTGCTGCTGTTTGATGGTTCTATATTTATCAGAATGTTGTGAACATTTAAAATAATGTAAGGTTGGACATGTGAATTCAGCTTTGTTTTGACAGACTACCATCCTGACAACCTCACATGACTGGTTCTTCTAATCTAGGGTTAGGGTTGGTATTTAGATTACTGGTTAAAGATGGAATGTTAGTCTAATTAGATGTACATTTATGATGATGTTACCATGCAGTTCGTGGATGCACACATTCCTCTAATTAAAGTTCAGTTTTATTCATGTACTAACTTTTAGTAAAATTCAAACTGAACGTGTCTCTTATGTTAAATATGGGATCTCTGGATTGATCTCCCCTGTCAGGACTTTATGATTAAAAGCAGCTTGCAATACTCAGGTTACCATTACATTTATTTACACAAATGTAATTCTTATTGTTGACTTTTCAAATCATGCGTGACACATATCACTCCACAGTAAAGATATTTCTTCAATTTGGCATTTTCCCATCATTATAAAACCACAAATCAAAACACAACCTGGACCCTAAATCTAACTTGGAATTTCATACAATGGACCAAAAGTTAAAATATACGGGTATATGGGTTTGAACAATTAAGCAGTCATATATACTGATCTTGCCTGATGCTACAGAGGTCAACAGGTTAACTCATTAGAATTTTGCAGAAATGGCTCGCTTGGTAGAGCAGTGGGTAGAGCGTATGCCATGTAGAGCAATGCTTGCGGTGGACCCCGGTTCGAATCCTGGTCGGAGTGTCCTTTACCGCATGTCTATCCCACCTCTCTCACCCATTTCCTGTCTACCAACTTTACAATAAAGGCGTCTGTGCCAAAAAAATCTTTGAAAAAAAAGAATTTTGCAGAAACACGTACATGTAGAGTATTTTGCTTATGATTTGTTCATGAGATAGAAAGTTCTGGCTTCTTTAAGCCACATGTCGTGTTCCTTCCTACAGCGGGAGATCTGAGGAGGGTTCACAAACCGTAGAATGGAGATTTCCTGCATTTTAAAGTAACACCAAAGCTGTCTCAGAGTATCCTCTGAGATGAACAGAGGATGATTTAACACCTGCACTGTGTTATCTGTGCTGCCCTGCTGGAGAGTCAGAGACACAGCGAGAGGGAAATCACATGTTAGCTGCTTCCTGAAATAAAACTCTTGTGCCCTCTACTGGTGAAAAGTCAGCAATGGCACTTTTATTATGAGAAAATATTGTGTGAGCCTGAGCTCCTCAAAATTCTGTAGGAATTATAAGAATCTTAAGGTGCTTAAAAACATAACAGCTACAATAAGCTTCTACTACATCTGGTACTATGGCACTTGATCATTTACCTATATTATTGTAGGAGATGGGAGGAGACATCTTCTATTTTAGAGGATGAAGACCATTGACCTACAAATTTAACAAGTCAGCAGAACATGAAAAAATGTAAGAATTTGTCTACAAATTAACCCAAAATTGAGACATTTGCAGTACTTAATACTGACTTGTAGCAGAATGGAAGATACCTCTGATAATCAACAACAGCTCAAAAACACAACATAAATGTATGTATAAATATTTTTGGTGCACTAAGTTTTTACTAATAACACTAATGTGTTTTGCAAAATGTATTACAGCCAGCATGTCCATGGGGCCACATAAGGCTTGAATTAAGGCTGCAATGTGGGTCCCAAATGTGGGTCCGAAGATTCTTTGTCCGCAGTTTCCATGGTGACCCCACCTGTGTGTGCCCATATGGGCTTCAAGTGGGTTGTCCATCTGGGTGAGACTGGGTGACACTCATGCGTGCCCTATGTTTGCCCATATGGGGTCTGACTGGATCACTTTAAATAGGGCCAATTTTGGGGCCCATGTCCCTATATAACTAAGTGTGACCCACATTATTTGAACCATTCAAACCCATATTCATTCAGTACCCACATAGCCCACATTTAACCCATGAGGGTCCAACATGAACATGTTGGTTGCATTTGTGCTGTTTCTATTTTATTTATTTTTTTTGTATGTGCACATAGATGACAACTAAAATCTAATCTAACTCAAATACTGTCACAGAACTTTGATTCTATCTTCTCGGTGCTATATATGCTATATATTGGCAAATTACAAATTTCTTTCTTGCAAAATTCCAAGGATATTATTAAGAAAGTACAGACCTTTGAAATAAAGCTTTACTAAAAAACTTTCAGTGTCCCTCAATGCAAAACAAAGTAGACATCGTATGTTGTTTGTCACCACTCATCTTTATTCACATCAACGCTGTACAAATTGAATCACAGAGCACCACCGAGCTTTTACATGAAATGTGAGAATCCTTCCATAAAGAAACAAAACAGAGAAGGGGTAAGACACAGGAGATGAACAACTAGTGTTGCCATCCTCTGTAAGCACTTGCTTGGTGACTTGTCGTTAGGGGCCTCCTGCATGATGTTGTTGGTGCTGTTGTTTTTCCCACTGTGTTGTATGTGATTCAGTCCTTTCAAGTGTGCCTCTTAGTGGTCACAGCCAAACAGCTCCAGGGAGATTTTGTGCTGCTCAGGCAGGGCCCTGGCAGCAACCATGACCTGGGGGCTTTCAAAGTGATAGAAGTGATTGCCAACGAATACCTTAACTCCAGCAGGACCGCACATGGCAGCATCCATCTTAGGAAAGAGGGCAATTTCACGCTCATTGGATGCAACGTGGGGGGTGGCCTTCATATCCACATCAAAGACATGGTTGCCTATAGAGGTAAGTGAACAGAAAGAGGTGTGATTCGATGTTGTATGTATTTATCAGCTGTAGGAGAATCCAGTAGTATAAAAGTGAGTCGGTGTAAAATTATTTTCCAGAGGACTAATGGTCTATTTCTTTAAGGTTCTTACAGCGTCTTTACCTTTGACAATGTGTGCAATGTGATGATCTTCACAGATAAATGCAGCATCAATGGGACCTTCAATGCCCAGCTCCTCCTTCACAGGCTTGGGGAATCCCTCCAGATGAGTGTGGGGCTCTCCGACTTTGTAAACGAAGATCTCGTCATCCTGAATGGAAAAAGAGTTGTTTTAGCTTTGAAGAAAAGGTCATATCAAGATATAAGATGTGTGCTTGTGTGTGTGTGTCGTTACATATGTGATTTACCTTAATCATATAAAGGTGCTCCTGATAGGAGAAAACAGCATCCACCTCACTGTGCAGCTCCTTGAAGGCGTTCTCAATGGTGTCACCCTTCAGCACATCACTGCCCTCATCTTTACGGATGAAATGATGGCCTGCAAGACAATCCAAAGATTTATGATCACAGGTCTCCACAATCTAAAACTAACCCTTACAGTATACTTGGCCAGGTATTGTAGACCCAAGACATGCTTCACAAGACATTTCACCTAAATAGAGCTGCTCAGATGGCTCACACTGCTGTATCAAACATATGAAGACAGTACCAATTTAAGATTACATCCTGTCCTACTCTCAGTGGTTGGTTTCTTTAGGGTATCAAAAGGGTAAGATATCAAAATAGTTGCAACAGAGCTAGAGATATGATTGCCTTTATTCTGTGAATTCTTTGTTCTTGTCAAAACATGTCGTCCAGATGCGTCTAGATGCAGTGACTTGAGCTGAGTTCCCTAACCCTCTCCATAAAACAATAATGTCTGATCTAAAAGTAAAAGAGTAGCTACCATTTCTACTGCATGGTAGATCTCACCTCTGAAGGCATACATGTTTCCAGCGTTGTCAGATGTGATGGCGTCCAGGTGAACGCGGCTGCAACGTTCCCTCTCAACGTGGTCGCTCTCCTCACCTGTGCAACAAACAGGAGACACATTAGTCTGTACATTAACATTTATTAGCTTTGTTTAACATGGTTCGCATGGTTGTCCAGACCTACTCAAGCATGTTAACATTTGTATTATTCTTATAGTGGGCATTTCGGGCAGTGGAAGAGAATGGAGTGAGCAGACAGGTGACATCACTACCATGGTCTCTGTCTACTTAATTAATCATTGACATTGATTTTTTTACTTACTGAACTTGGCACATCTCATGAAGTAGTCACGTGCCTCCTTGGGGTATCTGCCATGCACCTCACCAGTCTTGGGGTCGAACTTGGAGAACATGTGTCCGTGGAAGCAGTAATAGTGCTCCATAAAGCGGAAAGCAGATGTGCAGTTTGGCATGGACTGGAACTCTTTCTCATCTACAGCCTTGGTTCTGACATTGTAGTGGTAGATATCGTCTCCTAGGAAAGAAATGACACGTATTGTTGAGGTATGTATTGAAGATGGTCTACAGATGGCTTTCATACTGAGAACTAGCCTTAGAATGTTGCTGCGTAAAGCTTTCTAAGTTGACTAAGTTGTTCAACATTCAGATTTGGTGAATAGCATCTAATCTGAATGTCTGATTGTTGACATATGTGAGATGTTTTTCAAAGTTTCTTGCAGTCATGTAGGTGAGAATGTACACTAACCCTTGAAGAAGATGACGGAGTCTTCATCACACTCTGGCTTGGGGCACTCCACAGCAGCGTCGAGATGGTCGGGGATTCCAGGGAAGACTTCAGAGATGTCCTTGGGGTAGCCGTCCTCCAGCTTGTGTTTGTAGTAGCTGAAGACCTTGTTGTCCTGTATCAAAGAATTACCATAGATTAAACTGAGTGTTTGTACAGCTTGAATGATACAGTTTGTACATTGGGAAACTTAGTGCAGATATATTTTGTTATTACATAGGTAATAGTACGTTTATACTATGATGCAATTCCCTCCTCATCCAACAGTAGTCGCCAGTGTGTTCCTACTTTTTCCTCATCACCTGACTGTTACATCCACATCTGTATATCTACCATATTCTCTCATCGAATTGTCACAATTTATTGAAATGAGCAATTTTGACCTTTGACATTGCAAGCAGGTTTGCAATTCTCCCAAAAATAGAAACAACATTTCAAAGAGCTGCTGGTTAATGAGCTCACTAGGAGCCCACATTATTTTTCATGACAACACGGCTACTGCTAGAGTCTGAGATGTTGGCGAAACATAAGTGGAAAATTGTCCTACTTTTAACCAAAGTTACTATAGTGGATTTGATGATCCTTCATGGTGTTGTCTTTGTTCAGTATTCATTAACATACTTTAGAGTTTGTTACAGGAGATTTTCAAATCTATCACATCCATTTATAGTTGACTTCAGAATGTGAAATGCTGTATGGCAGAAAACTGTCTTCAGCTGAATGACAATAAGACAGAACTACTTGTTTTTGGTTCCTCCCAAACACCACTGGGAGTGTAGGTAGCGTTATAACCTTTATGTATATATCTTAACTAATTATTCAAATCAGCACTTTAAAAACTAAAACTCAAGTCAAATTGTGGATTTGGAGAATTTTTGACACCCTATGTACCTGTCCTTTAGCCATACTACTCTACCTGATTGTCCATTGTGCCATCTTAGATGTAGTGATCAAGCCTGGTTTGTCTTGTTTAATTACTTTTATTTGGCAGTTGTGCTCTTGTTTCCCTTCCTTCACTGAGAGATTCCACAAAGGCTTAGACATTCATTAAAAAAGCCTATTCTTACATCTGCAAAAATAATGTACAATTAGAACTGCTTTTTAGCGAAGGGGTGAAATCTAGGACATTAACTACAATGAATAATACATGGCCAGCAATGAGATCAGAAAATATCCTCTAGCAATGTTGTTAAGTATCAGTATCTGTAATCTCAAACATGTTGTGGGACTCTAGCCTAAAAGGGCACATGTTGACTGAGTTAGACCAGAGGAGTTCAAAGACTGAACCGTACCAAGAAGAAGAACATGTGGTCGTGGTCGGCCTGGTTGTCCTCGTAGTGCATGCGGAAAGCGGCATCCACGTGCCCCAGGTGGTGATGATCGTCTAGCTCAGCAAAGGACTCATTGGACAGTTCAGCCAATCCGTGGAAGCCCTTGAACACATGGTCACCTGATAGGAAATACAACTTTTAATCTTCAGATAAAACAATATAAAGTCATATGCCTCTTGTGAGTTGAAACTTCATGCAAGAAAACCAATCAGTTGATACACTTAATGTAATTTGAGGATGTAGGATGTACACAGGTCATATAATGTAATGCTACCTATGATTCTTAAACTTAAAAATGTAGACTTACCGTTGAAGAAGTATGGGATTCCCTCCTCATTCACAGCGACTGCGTCCATCTCGAGGCCTTCACAGCGGTCGAGCACAGCTGGAGAACATTACGGAATGTTTTTAATAACAGGATAATATTTATAATAATGTAACAGCTGCTTGACCACTGCGAGCACAGCAGGAGAGTGTTCAATAAAATGACAATATTTGCAAAGTTGCATTATTGAATAAGGAAATATTGGCTCTGATGTCTGACCAGTGGTGTTAAATAGAGCATCAATGCTTTACATGAACTCACCCAGGTGATGGTCATGCCTGGTGGAACAGAACAGAAAAAGATGCTTATTTGCATTTCAGTTAGTAGAGAGTGAAAGCTACTTCATATTAGGATTTTTGACATGCTACAAAGAATGTCTACATATCTAATGGAAAAAATGGATGAAAATGTGAGTGACTGACATTTTTCAATACTTCTGAAGACTGAAAATAAAGCTGAGAACTGTTTTTTTTTACCTTCTGTAAAATTATATTATGCACTTTAACACTTATAGTACTTACTATAATACTTAATGATCCATAACAATGTAGTACAGATTGTTCACATTAGAATGCATTAGACATAATAAGATGTTCATTGTGATGGATTACATACAAGAAGCAAGTTTTAAGTCTCTGCACTGAAATAAAGTAAAACCAGTAGCTGTCGGTTTGGAGATAAAGTCTTCATCATGTACAACCAGTGGTGGTTACTTACGCATAAGCCAATGCCAGTGCCAGGCAGAGGCACAAGGTGTGTACGAGCAGCTTCATGATTTGCAGTCCTCTGGTCCAGGGGAGTCTGGAGAAGGTACCTGGCTGCTGCTGCAACAGGGGTTTATATTCCAGCCCAGTTTACATGGGCCACATGTTGGGTTGGCCATTGGAGGAGGAGGAGGAGCTGACAGTGTTCTGATGCACTGCGCTCACGCCCACTGTGTTTGACGTGCTGCATCCCACAGAGTTCCCTTGCCTGTCATCCCACGACTCAGACCAGCTATCAGGAAAATGTATCCTTGGGCAGCAGTGATTCATGGAATTCAAGGTTCCCTTTTCACCATGAAAATCTAATCAATAGATGTATATCTGAGATCCCTCAATTCAGTCTGCTCTGGTCACATTTAAACATTTGACAGGACAACCTGAAAGCTTTTTTTAATTCTTAATGGATTCCTAATGTATCATAGATCAACATCAAATATAAGTGTCAATAAGATATATAAGGACAATAAGAGCTGCTGCTGGTAGATAATGTGCATGTTTCCTTCTTAATATGTGAACCCAAAATGAATCTCTTGCAAATACCCTCAAGGGAGATTGATTGTTTTAACTGATCTGACAAAACTGCTAAAGGAAATGTACATAATGAACGGTGGGAGCCTTTTCAACATAACCATTTTAATATTCTCATAGAGATCTGTTGCAAACAGAACATTCCAGAAGCCTCCCAAGTGTGAGCAAAGCCAGATCTGCACCCCGGACGTCCCTGAGAGGTGACTAACCCAGTGCACCAACAAAAATAAATAAAAACTGCTGACTGCTGCATTTCACAAACCTCCAAATCGAAGTTGTATAACATTTGTATGGTGAACATTAACAGAACATAGTGGGTAGGCCTCACTGCATGTGATAATACCCACAGTATTCTACTTTTGTTAGCATGCATATGCTAGCTTGCAATTGTGATATAGAAAATAGGGTGAAAACAGACAAACTAGTCCCTGATTATATGCAGCTTTGCAGAACCTTTTAGTATCTTTTAGCCTGTAGTTGTAGTTTAACAGGACGTCATGTAGCATGCTGCTGTGTGTCCTCTGGATGTGTAAATAGCAAATAGTCTGCTAACATGTTGGCTATAACTACTTTATAAGGTGAAAATAAGCCAAATGTGTAAGTTTAGACAAAACTTTTAGATTATGTCACAACAGATAGATTTAGAGTAGAATTACATTTACATACAGTCTTATTAAGGGAGGTTGAGTAAGGGTTAGGGTTAGAGCAGAAGAGTAACATTGAAGTTAAAAAATGTGCTGGTCAATTGCAAATATCTTTTGCTACCATTTAATACAACAGAGGTAAAAGAAATTTCATTGATGATGTTGAAAAGTTAAATCTTTTCTTTACTGGAACTTCAATGAAAATTTCAATGAAAAATTTGACTTGCTTCAATTCTAACCACCACGTACTGTCCAGAGTCTAATGTGGTCATCATATGCACATTACTTTTAGCTGGACCTTTCCTACTGTAGCCCACAGTATACAAAAATGGAAATATATATATTGTGCAGATATACATTTTTATATTTGTAACATTTTTAAAAATTTACATTTCTACATTTTGTATTCATCATAATCTATAAATGATGACCCTTCTGATCATGGGCTTTCTTCAGATCTGATTTGGGTATTTTGAGACTGAATTATCCCTACCAAGATTTTTTAGCAGTGTCAACCAGTATAATGTGAACTTAAGAGGTTTTCATGAGCTACATACTTTGTTGGTTAACTGCCGAAGACTGTGTGAGATGAGGCTTTGGGTTACAGTTAGGNCCAGTATAATGTGAACTTAAGAGGTTTTCATGAGCTACATACTTTGTTGGACTGTGTGAGATGAGGCTTTGGGTTACAGTTAGGGTTAGACAGATTTTAAACAACTAAAACATCAGCATGCAATCACTTTACATCAACTCATTTATTACTGCTGGCAAAAACGTTCCCTAAAAAGAGAGGAAGAGGGTAAACATCAAGCCCTTTTAAAAAGAAAACCTAAAAAGCTAAGCCAAAAAAATGCTGTGTAATCAAAGCAAACAATGACAATGCTTGACATCAGTATTCTTGTGTAACCATAATGTGTAAAGACACAATAATGTTATCACTCCACCTCTGCCTTTTCACAAGTGAATCATGTGTTAAATGGGTCATGTGGAAAATCCATTAAATGAGTTATTGTATAATCATACACATGGTTTAATATGCACTTTGTAACAAACACAGAAACAATCTGATGACATTGTTTGCTTTTGGTTGTAACGTTATATTAATATAAAGTGTTAATCCTAGTAGGCTCTGGAATAGTATTTATTTATTGTGCTTTAATCTGCATCAGCTGGCAGCCAGTGCATAGAGTTAGCTTCAGTTTTAAGGTTAAAAGTTGGGTTAATGATTGAGCCATGCCGTTGTTCTATCAAAGAAAATACACTACTGAATTAACAGCATGAAACATTTCAGTTGTGCAGCCTCGGTCCGCAGACTTAAATTTGACATGTGAGCCACTGTTGAAATGTCATAATGGTGAAAGTCATTAGATTTACTTTGTCTCCGNGTTCTATCAAAGAAAATACACTACTGAATTAACAGCATGAAATATTTCAGTTGTGCAGCCTCGGTCCGCAGACTTAAATTTGACATGTGAGCCACTGTTGAAATGTCATAATGGTGAAAGTCATTAGATTTACTTTGTCTCCATTATACAACTCATCATTGTATTATCTGCAGGAAACACAATCAGACAAAAGAGGCCAAGCCATGGCTGCTGTTAAATGATGCATCGTTGTTGCTAGAGATACAGAGGTGTTGATATTACATGTCTATACAGTATTTTGCAATTGCACACTTTGCAATAAGAAAGAAACACAACAAACACAAAACACCATGTCTGCATACAAAGTGTACAACACTAACATGCACTTAATTTAGAAAAAGGTCATATTCTTGACTGCATCATTATCATCTCTTTATACAGTTGATTTAATTAGCAAAATATATGTTGCAGTCTTTTAAACGTGCACTTCTATGCAGGTAACATTTTTTTTTGTAAAGTGACCCAGGAATTTTTTTACTTTGACAGCATCAATTAAAGGTGCACTGTATAGAATTTTGTGCCATCTCGTGGGCAGACTTGGCAGAAATGGGATATGATATTCCTAAATATGTTTTAATTAGTATATAACCACCTAAAACATAAGAGCTGTTGTTTTTGCTTCACATTCGAATGAGCTTATATCTACATAGGGAGTGGGTCATTTTGCACAGGGGCAACCATGTTCCGCCGTTTGTACAGTAGCCCAGGATGGACAAGCAAAACACCTGTTATGTTTTTTGTGGGTTTCACAGACACTGTTGCCTTACACACTTGAGGAAAGGTCTCAACTTTACTACTAGATGACAGTAGATCCTACATACTGGTCCTTTAAAATGCAAAAATAATTAACAATGTATTCAATAATAAAGCAATAGAGGCAACCTGGTGGCCTAATGATTAAGGCATATACCACATACAGATAACCACAATGTTCACATTTGTGTTGAAGGTTTAGCACATTAAAGCTGATGTGATGAGTCAAAACAATTTGCTGATACCTAATAACATATTCATAATCATCATGTCATTCTGCTGGGAGGTACACAGCACAGTCAGATTGACGTGGAGGCAAGGTCAGGCGTATTAGTACAGTAGAGTACAGTACAGACATATCATAGCAGCAGCATAGTTTGTCAATATTTAGTAATAATTGATGGCACACAAAGCATAGAAGGAAAATATCGGTTATCAGTGTTCCGATGTAGACCCTGACCTCGTTTCCTAGAAAGTTTCGTATGAGGCACCTGGAAAAACTGGAGCTGAGTTTGCAAAAAATAGGTATCTATGTTCTGTTTCATATCAGGATTATGTGCTTATAGCTACGATGACGCAATGACACTTTTTAAGGTTCTTTTATTAGTTTTTAATTGTGTTAATTGCCTTGGACCATTTTATTTATCTGACCTGCTTTCACCATATTGACCCTCACGGACCCTGAGGTCCTCTGGCACTGGCCTTTTAACCATTCCATGAGTTAAAACCATAACCCATGGTAAAGCTGCATTCAGCCATTATGGCCCTCATCTGTGGAACAACCTGCCAGAGAACCTCAGGACCACAGAGACTGTTGATATTTTTAAAAGGAGGATTAAGGCACATCATTTTAGTTTAGTATTTAACTGATTTTGTTCATTTCTTCCTCCACTAACTACCTATTTATATATTAATCCTTTTAGTTATTTAATGCTTTTATTACTATGAAACCTTTCAGTTGTGTAGCCTCAATCAACAGACTTAAATTTGACATGTGAGCCCCTGTTGAAATGTCAGTGTCTTTTCTGGAGTGAGTTCAAATGGTCTCCTAGACTAGTGGTCTACAACCGTGTTCCTGGAGAGCTACTGTCCTGCTTGTTTTAGGTATATCCCTACTCTAACACACCTGATTCTAATTTTAATTTGTTATCAAGCAGCTGAAACTTATCAAAGTGTTTGATAATGTTAATAATTAGTATCAAGTGTGTCAGAATGAAGTTTACACATGGCTGGATATTTTCATTAACGGACACAACCTGTGTATATTCATGAGCACAATAGCTAAAATGTAAACATTGGTCATACTTTTGGCGCAGGTGCATTTTCTGGTGCATACTGTGATATTGACTGCCTATAACTCAGTTTTTCTGGGTTTACATGCAAACATGCAAAGAGAGTTTTAAAAAATCTCTGCACTGGTCAGAGTTTTCAGAAAAGATTGTTTTCAGAGGTGAATGCATGTAAACGATGGGTACAAATGGAGGGAAATGTCACCGTTTTTCAAGTTATTTGTGTACATATAAACAGGGCTTCACTGAGGGGAAACTGTTCTTGGTCCGTTTGATGGAGCTAGAACTGCAGAAGAAAAGATAGACCTCTGCAGACTGCAGCAGTAGATCTGAACCCAATATAGGTCAGAGTAGAGGTTACTGGCATAACTTCATACACTTCCAAGCTGCATGGAGAACGGAAAAAGTCTAAAAAGTCTAAAGCTCAAGCAGCACTTGTAAAAAAAAA
>JANJYP010126215.1:0-19572 GCA_024605115.1 Rastrelliger brachysoma | reverse complement strand
TGGCCAATCAAATTAATTTTCCACACTCGTGTAAAGTCTGAGGTGCAACTCGGGGAAACTCGGGGAAGGTGACAGGACAAACGATGATTTCTGTACGACTTTAAATAATCATGAACTTCAATAAAACATTTAGAAAACTTGAGAGAAAACTTTAAGTACTGTCACTCTCAGCGATGTGAAGTCAAGTTCATGCCTGGTCCTTTCCTCACAGGGACACAGGGGAGGCAGAGATATATAGAAATTACACCCTGACAATATACACAATAATGCACCTTCACTGAACCAGCTATGCAATTAAGTTCGAACTGCTTCTCTTATAAATGACTGCCTTTGTATTTATATTTATTTATTTACTTGCTGCCATTTTCACATTCAATTTCTTTTTGCAAATAGTGTATTTAATGCATGTCATCATTTGCTGTTTTATGTTTATTGTCTGTTGCCACAGAGGTTACACAGTTTCATTGTACTGCTGTGCAATGACAATTGAACTGAACTGAACAACAAGGACAAACTCTTCTTCCATTTTAAAGTTATGTATCAACGACCAAACATGAAGAGTGTGAAGTGTAGACTGAAGAGTGATATGTGTCTTTTTGGGTGCGTGGCATGATCGCTTTTTGTTTGAGATTTTTAACAAGGTAAAGAAACCAGGGGTTGAATTTTGCTGTGATAAAGCAACAACAGGAGGTGTAGAGGTAACAGATGGTGCTCTGAGTTTGCTTATAGAGTCTTTACTAGGATTGTTTGTGGATGTAAGTGACACGTTGATCAAAAAGATAGTTTATTGTCTATAATGAGAGACAGATATTTGAAGTTGCTGACCTTTTCAACGCGGCTTGCGGCGGATCGAGGCGGAGTTAAGCCCAGTAGGGGGTGTGTGTTTGATGTGCTAATGACCAGTTGTTTTGCTTCATCCATGTTCAGTTGAAGGTTGTTGTCAGGGCATCATATGCGAAGTGAGAAATGGAGGATTTACTATAACAGTAGTTTTCATTGATTAGTATTGATTTGAGGTATGTGGTAAAGGGTAAAGGGTTGTTAGTCATTGGTGTAGAGGGTTCTAGCCACCCATTATACCTTATCACCTACCCAGAAGCACCCTCCCTTACAAACCCTCTCTCCCCCAACAAAATAAGATATGAAAATAATAACAGGTAAATTTAATCCTATAATATAAAGTGATTTTTAAATGGCCATTTTCCACCAGATCATCTTAGTCCTACTGAACTCGACTCTATTCGGTTTGTGTAGCGTTTCCATCAGCGCACCAGGTACCAGGTACAAGCAAGCCGAGCTGGTACTAAATGGTGACGTCAATGATTGCCGGCCACCACTAATTGGTCACAGAGGAGTCATGAGCATGACACCCCGACACAAGAATCAAACCTGCCATTTTTAAAAAAACCAAAACTGGAAGGAGGAGTATGTCTTTCACCGTGGACGAGGTCCAGATCTTTGTGTCTCGAGGCCGATGAGCGGATCCAGCAAGAGTTGGATGGAGCTACAAGGAATGAAGTGCCGCTGTGTTATGACAACCCCACCCACCGTGAGTAGGTATAGAGCTAGTGGAAATGCAACACAACTCGTATGTAGTCAAGTCGAGTCGAGTAGGGCTGGAGTGTGAAGTGGAAAGGTGCCATAATGGTCTAATTGTTAATGAACTGGATGTGTTTTACTGGCTTTAATGTCCTTGGTTTGAAAGCTGTCCAATCAGGCAGTAAAGATTCATAAAATGATGCAAATTGCAGCACTTTTATATCAGTGTACTGTAAGAAGCAAAGAACAGTGGAAGCTGTTTACAAACTTACATTTTAAATGATCTAATTGTTAACGGACTGGATGCGTTATACGGGCTTTAATGACCTTGGTTTGAAATCAGACAGCAGCGTTCTACAAGGTGATGCAAATTGCTGCACTTTTGAAGAACTTAAGGTTAAAACTTAAAGGAATCTGTCTGAACCATAAAAAAGTTTAATATCAGAAACCAATCCAGTTTTCTGTATTGTCAGATTTCCCCTATGGGCACTAAAGTTCAGGGGTAGCCTCAGAATTGGGGAACGAGGACACTCAGACGAAGGTGAATGGCTTCAGCTTTGGTGATGATCGTCGATGATGTTACTTTGCTTAGTATTTGTGGATGAGGAGTGGAGAGATGTTGAGGTGTTTGAGTTTCTTTGAATAATGTGTATTTTGTATTGTGAATTGTGAAGACTGAGCTGAAATCATTGAAATGGATTGAAGCAAATGCTGCCTTGTAATTCCAGATTTTAGAGGAAGGGTTGAATGGTGAATTGCTGGTACAGTTAATGTCTTAAAACTCATAGGAGTGCATGATACTCTATATTAAACTGAACTTAGTAATGCATTTGCTCCACTGGTCTTTATGTGCTTTCCACTTCGCTCGTCGACATCACCAGCCGAGGCTCCGAGGTGTCCTCTTTACACTCCCGAGATAGATGCTCAGATCACAGTTTAATGTCCTCACTGTGTATTTTTTATGAACCCATGTAACCTCAGCTGCACATACCGCCGCTCTGATACTCAGGCGGCGACTGCTGATGAGGAGAAGTCGAGACGGTCAGTTTGTATTAGAGAGGAGGACACAGCTGAGTCAGTGGCCATTAAAGACTAGAATGATAAGACTGGATTTCAACAAGACAGAGCTTAAATTAAAGCACAGAGGAGGAGGAGGAGGAGGGAGGAAGAGGCTGGAGACGTAGAAAGAAAATGTGACGGGATAAACTGCAGGGGTCTGGTAGCGGTATTCCCCTTTTTGTTTCTCACAACTGCAGTGACATTTTCTACTGCCTTTCCCATTTTATCCCTCACTGATTTTGCTATATGTGTGCGGGCGTGTGTATATGAACCACCATCTGCTTTCTGGATGCACCGCCTCACTTTTCTTTACATATTTTACTTCATGAGACAAAAGCAGGATGAGGCAGAGGATGAGGAGGAGGAGTAGGAGGAGGATGAACAGCAGGTATGAAGGATCGTTAGAGAATGTAGACAGGGTTTGACTTGAGTGAGTGAGGAAGGAAAAGAAGGCAGGGACAAGTGTGCGAGAAAGGCTGAAGATAAGAGAGTAGAAAAGACAGGAGGAGGAGGTGGTGGAGGAAGGTGAAGAGTGAGGAGGATTAGGATGAGAGGAGGAATCAGGAAGAGGAGAAAGGAAGGACGATAAGAGAAGAAAGTGTGTCTAGCTAATAGTTTCCCCTGTCTGCTTTCCCTTCTGTGACACTCTCAACTGCCTCTACAATTTCACCCCTACTGGTTTCTATAAGAGTGTGTGTGTGTGNGTGTGTGTGTGTGTGTGTGTGTGTGTGTGTGTGTGTGTGTGCGCGTGTTCATGTTCATCTCTCAGTCTTTGCAGATCCCTAAGAGTCCTGGATTTCTGCAAGACTACACTAGTATTAATATTAATGTCCGCTCAGTATAAGTGAAAGTTTTAAGCAACAGCTTTTCATTATTCTCTGGATTTGTCTGTGTTAGTGTCAAAAAAAATAAAAAAATCAAAGCTCGGTTGCATATTCTTGTTTTTATCATTGTGTGCAAATAAGATTTTACCCAGCTGCTTGATCACTGAGGATATAAATATAGGACTCTGTTAGATACGGCTGCATAATTTGTCTGTAGGAGCTTGTTTTTTTTGGCTTTAGATTAGTTGAAACAAACGCTACTGAAAGCACTTGTGAAAATTCAAAGTTGCAACTGTCAATTTGCTTTGCAATGTTTCCTAAAACTACAAATATCAGTAAAGAAGAATGTAAATGCATAAAAACAGTAAGTACATCATTCCTGCAATTTAAGTAAGGATGTACAAGATCGTAATGGATATGACAGTATGGCACTTTGCATTACAACTCATAGTGATAAAGTAATAATGTGCTGTTGTGTTGTCAGGCTAAAGGATTAATTGTGTGTAATTACAGAAGTTGTAACCACATTATGAGAATGTCATTGATTGGACTCAACCCACAGGAAAGCTCCAGGCAGCAGCTGTGTGTTGTACATTAATGGAAGTAGGTTGGGTTAACTGGCAATACATTTGCTAAACCAACCAGTTAGTCCTTATAATTAAAGTAAAACCCAGAAGTACACTTTAAAACACCATAAATACCACCTTTTATGTGTCTTATGCAAGATTTTTTTAGAATATGACATCTTTTAAACCTTTATAAGGTGCGCCAAGCTGCTCATTACTGCCTCTGGGGGGGCAGAAAAACCCAGCAGTACTTTGGTATTTGGTAAGAAATATAGTCATAATGGGTATTGTTTTTGTACGGCCACCAGGGGGCAAATATGAGCACTCATGGACATACAATACAAAGTTGAGATTTTTGCCTTAAAAGAAGTTATTAACACAGTCATTTTTGATTTTACAAGAAAGATTTTGAGTTTATCGATGAAGGAGCAGCACAGAGCCGCCTCCTTAAGCTTTTCTACATGATTAGACAATCCCGTAAGGGGCTAATTTAAACTGAACAGCAACAGTTCTTATCAACTCACTGTACATTACTTGCCATGCACTAAACTGAGTTTTGCACCTGGACATACAACAGTGGAACATTTTGCCATTTGGGAGTCTCAGTGAAGACCAAACCAAACCCCAAGGGAAGGTGAAATCTTTATGTGATCACAAAAAAAGAAACCAAATTAATACGAATGATACTCTGAGTCTACTGGTTGTGTACATAAGCACTATTCTCCATAAAAACCGACCAGCCCAACAACCCAAAGAAGAAGATAAATTGATTAGTTAACAAAAATGTTAAAACCTGTAATGCAAATTAAATTTTTAACCCCTTTGACCCCAATTCGTTTGACTATTTATAAAACATAAGGTATAAAGTATCACCTAATTCTTTGTTAAACCTTTTCAACCAACGTTATTCCAAAAGGTTTTATACATATAATAGGAAAGTATGATCAATAGGCCTCATTTAATTGAAAATAAGCGTACTTTATAAATGATATCCATGGAAGTTTTTATCTAATAACTATAAGTATGACATGGCTTTCTTTCCTTTCAGTTTCCATTGTTACCTTATTATAAAAGACACTCAGCCCTTTTTATTAGATAGAGGTTGGCATTAACCCAATATTGGCCCATTTCCCCACTTCTCCACCCATTATAGCCTTATTATTTCAGAGCTTTAATGCACAGCGCTCGTATGTGAACAGATGCTACTGGACCCTCTGAACAGTCTGTTGGAGTTCAGCCGATCTTCTGGGAGCTGAGCGCTTAGCCGCAGGAGGTTTTAAGGTCTTGCCCGGTCATATCACAGCAGCGTGATCAATTCTGACTCCGGCAACGAAACACCAAGAAAAAAAAATTGAATTTCTGTGAAGTGCATTATCAGCGTGAAGATAAAACACTTGAAGCTGCAGGAAGAGATTAAACTTGAGGCAGGCAGACAGAGAGAGAGGGAACAAATGTGCATAATGCTGGTTTGGGGCAATGCAACCTGTAATCCTTCGCTCCATAACTAACATCATCACCTGTATCTGTTGAGTTTTGGTGTGAAGAGTGTAGTTTATCAGTGTTACATGTTATCTGGTGTAAAGGTTGTGTTATTTTTCTTATTCCTGTGAGCATTATGTATCGCCAACCAGGTCAATTCAGAGTTTTCAGATAGTAAAACACATCCATGCAACAAGAACCTATAAGAAAAGTTTCTATATTCAGACTTTTCAAGATTAATCACTTGAGAGAAGTACAGTATGTGACTAACAAGATGTTCACCACCATGTCTCTCATTTCGGAACAACGCCCTAATTGATGTCTGTCAGAAGATGAAAGGAAGACATCTAGGACATCAAGTTGAGATTAGTTTTTTAAAGGGCATTCCAGTTATAATCAATGTTTGTCTCTGAAATCAGGTCACCTATGATCAGTTCATCTCATACCATCGACACAACTAACTGCAGAGGGTGGATGTTTAGATTTAGTTTGTTCAAGAATACAGTGCTGAGTAAAAGTGCACGTATGATTACCGGACATATTTTAAAATTATTCTGTGGTAATGTGCAGTGTCCACAATTTGACATCATTGTTTTAAAAACGATAATTGAAATTAAATTCAAACTCACGGCAAGCTACCGCAACATCAGCGTTGTTCATTTCCGGGTCAGCGAGTCATCATGTGACTCGCTGACCCGAAAATGAACAACTGGAGGGTAAAATCTGGTTCGAAGATGGCAGCTAACACTGAAAACACAGACTGCCAGTGAATGACACAGCAACTAACCGGCATTTCAGCAGAAGTTAAAAGGGTCATATTATGAAAATCCCCTCCTCCCTCTCCCCACCACATCCAACATAGCAGGTCACATAGCAACACTGTTTTTTCCTTTATTTGTGATTACTTTATTTCTTCTGACTGGAGCGAGGCAACATCGGGTAGTAACAGCAACACTGCCCCCGTGGTTTCCGGTGGTACTGCTCTGTTTGGTCCATATCTGTAAGCTTTGTGAAAACGTGCAGAAATACAGACAAAATGAACACATAGTACGGACAAAAGGCTCCATCCATATCCCTATGCGTATTCAGTGTTGAGCATAAATGGCTCTTTAGGGGGTTAAGATGGAGGACTTCAAATTATCTGCAGAGATGTTTTTAAGGACTACTTGTCTAAGAATGTCTCCTGAGGGACAGCAGCTATAAAGAAAACTAAGTAGATGCTGTAAGGTCAGTTCCTGTTGTGGTTTGGAGAAGGTGTGAAGAGGCTGTACATACACAAGCACACACACACACACACACATGCAGAGAGAGAGAGAGAGTCTGCTCCTTTGATGCTTTTAGTCACGACATCCAGTTTCCCCTCGTTTGGACCTAATATAAAATGTGTGTTACTGCAGTGCCAGTGCACAGATTTGAGGTCTCCGTAGACCCGCCGTTATGGTGACGGTGTAAAAGGGAGCCTGTGTCGGGTGTGAACTTCCACACCTCAACGATATATTCAAGATAAATCAGTTTTTCCATCCCAGTCGGCTCGGGTGGACCATCGCAGTGCCAGCTGCGCTTTATAGATTAGTGACGTATGTATGAGGAAGGAAAGAAGTGCAGTATGGAGTTTTTTATTGTTATGTAGTGAAGCTCTATTTTTAGACACATATGCACCTCCTGTACCTAAAAACAAAAATCAATTAGGATATTTTGTCACTTGCAGTTTCCTTCTGCTGCAGCTGTGACTAACACACAGAGCTAGAGCTGGGCTAAATTTACATAACATTTGATTCTGCTGGAGTCACACCACAGCATTAATAATCTGACAGGATTTTTAAAATTAATAATATTTTCATGCATCAGTTTAACCCTTTATGTACTGTGCGGTTCAAGTTTAATCCACTTTGACATTTGACACCTGCAAAAAAAACCCAAATTATTTAACTTTGAAAGTTCACTGTTACATTCTTTCTGCTCAATGAAACTTTAACCAAGGGTTTAATCACACATTTACTGATAAGTCTTATCAGCTATTGATGCTTTCTAAACAGATATATGCTTCCAAATTTGGTATAGACACTTTTTATGAGGGGAATATATTGTAAAGGTGTAGAATATGAACAGTATGCAAACTTTAAGCGCCTATCTGTAGATTTTTGATAAGACAGGAGTAGAAATGTGGTGTAGTCTACAGTAAAAGCCGCTTTCATCTCAGTGTCCCTAAAGCACATCTGTCTTTTTGATACTAACATTCAAGCTCTAATTTAAATGATTACTACATCTACTCGAAAAATGTAACAAAGGAGCGGAGGTCAATGAGAAATCATTTTCAGCAGAAAAGCAGTTTTTATTCAGTATTGTTAAAGAAGTAACCTGTACTAACAGCATATGCAAGATGTGTGTAGTGGAAAAGATAAACTGATTTAAAGTAGTTATGAAGGGATTTTTTTTTATTACAACAGTGTATAAAATGATAATGTATAATATCAGAGGCGTAACTCGCTTTGATGAACCAACAGAGAATTATCAGCTCCCCTCAGCCTTACTGAGCTTCAGAGGTTCACTTTCAGTGCTCCCATAGTGTCATTTTCAGCCACAGCAAGCAGCTGTTTTAAGAGAAAAAAAAACTCTGCAAAACCTGCTGTATACCACCTACACAGTCCTAAATGATAAATATAGTGGAGTATTTAGCAGCTAAAGTGCCAGATATTTCCCCCAGGAGTTGGTAAAGAGCAAAAACTGCACTTACATTCACTAGGTGGACAGAAACAAGACTCCAAATGAATGATAATGACTTAGAATAGAATAGAAACTTTATTGTCCCTTTTTCTCATAAAGTATAGTGCCATGCCTCATACTGTACATAGAATATACTCCCAAACTCCCCAACGATATTTATCACCACACCATGACATGTACCCCAACAAACAATCCCACATATAACCATGCATACCAGTTTTGACAGTTCATGCACACAACACACAACTGAGACATGCTTCAAACAGTCGCCGCTGGGTATTTTTATTTAGGACTGTTATAGCAAAGGGGACAAAACTTTTGTTGTAGAGTATCCGTTTCCATGGCAGGGTCCTGTGTCTGCAGCGTGGAACAGCAAGAGTATGTATGGAGGGGATGTGTGGTGTCATGTAAAATGGACTGTGCTCTGGTTTCTGTGGCTTTGGTATTAAGGTCCATTAGATTGGGTGTGGGAAGGCCAATTACTTTAGATGTGATTTGGGTGATGTGTGTGAATTTATTTCTGTTGGCGGTGGTTAGTGTATTGAAGAAACAGGGTGCGCATCATAATAGAACAAGTTATATTATGCTTTGCTCAGTAAATGCGAATGTGAACATTAAAAAAACTGTTTACCAATATGTACAACATTTTTTTTTTAAAAGTGTTTCCAACTTGTTTCTGCCAAAAAAAGAACTCTGTTGAAAGTTGACATGCCCTTTTTTTAAAGCTGCTTTCACACCTCCTAAAATAAACTGAACAAAACTGGCAAATACACTAAATTAAGTCAGTAGTGGAACACCTTAACGAGACAAAAATGATGAACAGATGCTGTTTCATGATATGATAACCTTAAAATATTATCTGCCACTACCAATGTAGAGATTATATTGAAATATTGTTCAGCTCTGATTGCACTTAGCATGTAAATGGGCGGTGAATTCCCTGCTGTCCTTATTTAAAATAATAGACAAAAAAAAGTATGCTGTGCTGTCCTGAGATTGATTTGCATAAAAATGGTTTATAATATATGCTCATCTACATGGTGCAATGCAGTTTTGTTTTTTTTTTTTCAATTTTATAAACCCCAAGCGTCCAATTCAGTGCTTAATTTTTGAAATAAATTAGATTTGTGAAGGTGCTTGGATGGTGTGACTGTTCCTGTGCTGTGCATTATATTTGAATGACAGAAGAAAATTACATTCAGTTCCAGTTTTTTTTTTCCTTTTGTTTTCTTTCCATGGAGACTTGTTGGTCTGCTGCTTTCTATTAAGAGTTATTTATAAGCAAAAATGCTCAGATCATTTACCTCGTGATGAATTAGTAGCTATTTAATGATGCTTATTGTATCTCTCTATTGAGCCATTAAGAGGAGTGTAGCATTCCCTCTAATTCTGCATAAGTTTTTTAGCTTGCAATGATTTTTTTTTTTTTTTTTTGGGTTTTAATCTCTTGTTTCTGCAGCGTTTGAAGTGAACTCTGGTGAAAGTCTTGTTTTTCTTAGCAGCTTCTTTCAACTCTGTCTTTATACAACTTCAAACCTGGCCGTTTAAAGATGAAGAGATTCTTTAAATGCCGCTCTGCTTTGGCTCGTCTCTTGTTTTGATCACTTCATTTGGTTGATGTCTGTCTCCCACACAGCCACCCACATCGCTGCTCTCTCGCTCGCTCGGTGTGACGAGCCTCGGTCGAGAAGGATGATTGTTTTATCCTTCAAAGGCAGCGCTAGATTGGTGCAAAGTGATGTATGCATTAGGATTGCTGCTTCTATGCGTAAATGTGTGGGAGGCAGCATCCTTACAAGTACAGATTGCACTCTTCATAATGACCTTTTTTTATCTTGTGGGAATAGAATTGATGCGTGTGGTAAACGGCTGGATGAACATCTGGAAATACAGTAAGGAATGAGTGTTATTAGACAGAGGTCAAAGGTGATGAAATTCTCCGTTTTAGTTGCTGTCAGTCAGATCCTTCAGACGGACGCATCTGTTGAGGAGAGGATCAGTTATTTAGGCAAGGCAACTCAAAGTGATTTACATGTATTGCAAAAAAAGAACATAAAAAAGCACATTTAAACATACGTTATTTAAAAAAAAAGAACAAGAGAAAAAATTAAAACAGCTAAAATACACTGTTGCCCATAAAGGTGGAATAAACTTTTTTTTAACCTCTTTCCTGAAATGACTGTAACAGTGTGATTTATTTATTGACAGATAAAGTGTATATCTTCTCAAAACTTTATTAATCAATCACTTCCAAACATATCACAATGAAAATGGAATCACAATCAACCTTTACAAAGTATACTCAGGATTAAATTAAATTGCAGGTTTTGTTTAAATTCTTTCTCCTTGGTCAGTTTAACAGGAGATTTCATGAATCATATGAATGCACAATATTACTCTTTCAAATGTCACACAGTCACTAATATCCAGTATGGACACCCCTGACACAGTGTTAATGTGTTGTGGCATACTGTCCACAAGCTTTTTGAAGTTGTCATGGAAACGTACAGCACAGCTAATGTCATGTCTTTTATAGCACCAAAAAACAAATGCATGAATTCATTCCACTTGCTCTAAAATGATTACAGATGCATTTAAGTAGGAAGAAACAGAGGATTGTGTTTGGAAACTAAATTATTCTAACTTTATGGGCAACATTGTAAATAAATAAAAATAAATAAAAACGGAAAGGGAGATAAAACAGCTAAAACGAGAGGTATATAAAATAGCAAAATAATGTTACAGTGCAGTTAATAAAAGGTGTCAGCTAATGTTGAGGATTCTGCCAGACCTGCAGTTTTCTGGGAGTTTGCTGCAGATAGTGGTTGTTGCATTAAAGCATCAAAGAAAACTGAACCGTAAATTAAAGTCCAAGTGAAATCACATTTAGTCAAAATGAAAGTCGATACATTTTTGATGTATTGTTCAGTTTTTCATTAAAAACGATGAAAAAATGTCTTTGGGGAAATATCAGAAATGCTCCTTTTTTATATATATCTCAGCTGACTTAGAGATTTGTGCTGTTGCTACATTTCCTGGGAAAACTGTGTTGTTAGCCGTGGTGTTAAAAACTAAAGACCACACCATCAATCTGAAGTAAAGTGACATTTCCAGCTTATGATTACATACAAGAGTAATTCTAGTTTTCTAGTTTGCCACCTCTGCAGTTAAGCTTTGGTAAAGGTTAGTAATCTGAAACTTCACAAACAGAGTTCAGAGAAAAAGATCACCTTCATGATTAAAAGAAAGCAACATAGACTGCTGGCAGGAGATGTGAGAGGAACCGCGGTCTCTTCTGAGTGTGGACAGTCATTATTCATGACGACAAGATGTCTCAAAAAACAGAACATAATTACAGCTTCTGTACAGCAATGGTTGGGCAATTTTAGGCAAGAAGCAAAGTTACAGTCCACATTGCATGATGCCTGAACATAGAACACAAAAATGCATTGACTCTTGTTCACATGAGAGAAAAATTCAAAATGCTGTAAAAAAAAAAAAATCAGTTTTGGGATAAAATTCTGATATTTTAACATTATCTACCATGACTCCAAAATATAATTTTTTTTAAGTCAAAATTGAAACTGTATTTGCAAGTATATGTTTATCATACTGTTTAGAGTCAAATATTTTGATGCACTGTAGGCTCAATTTTCAAAAAATCAAAAATCTGTGTGGAAGTGTTGTGTAGGATAGTCTGAAGATGCTCTGAAGATGAAGTTTTACAGTTTTTTGAAAAAATCAGAGTGATGGACTTCATAATTTGTAATAGGTTTAAATTGTCAATAGTTTCTTCAGTATTAGAGCTACGTTTGGTGAAAGTTGGAGATCTGTAGGACATAGGGTTGATTTGTTATGAATTTTCAAAGTTTTGAACTTTAGAGGCTTGCTGTAGCTCCACCATCAGGAGTATTGGCCTGATTTTGCAGCTGAGGTAATAAGGCATGGATATGAAGCTTTGTGCAAAATTTGGTGATTGTTCATGCATGGGATGTAGGACTCCCTCAGAAGAAGCAGAAAAAGAAGAAGAAGCAGGAAATCAATAGGGTCCTAATGACCAAAGTTGTTGTTTTTTTTCTCTAAGGACAGTCTCAAGAACATTTTCTTTTTAGTCCAACAGCCCAGCGTTGTCATCACATGATAGGAGAGCCTGTGTGATCACTTATAGGACCCTATCATTGGCCGATTTATTATTGATTTATTCATACTTACCATACATTACTGTGACATCAGGCATATGTCTTTGTCAAGGGGGGAGTTGTGGGGTTTTTTTTTAAAGATTTTTTGGCATAGACACTTTTATTGTAATGTTGGTAGATAGAAAATGGGAGAGAGAGAAGGGGTAGTGGACATGCGGTAAAGGACGCTCCAGCCGGGATTCAAACCAGGGTGTGCCGTGAGCATTGTTCTACATGGCTTATGCTCTAACCCACTGCGCCACCGAGCGAGCTGGGAGTTGTGGGTTTTACCTGTGAATCTCAAAAAAACTGTGTGAGCAATTCTCCATTCACTCCAATGTTAAAATGGAGGACTTTACAGCTTAAAACAACATGTTTACAGCATGGTACATTTTTTTATTGGTCTCTACTGATAGTTTCCTCCTGCATGAACACTGTTCGAGGGGTGAATTTATTTGTACCAACTGTTTTAGTGTTATTAAAGCTTAAAATTCAGGGGTGTGATTACGTTGAGTGACAGGTTGAGTTAGCTATTGCTAAATGTTGACTGGGCAAGGCTAGACTCCCCCCTCGCTCCAAAAATAGAAAGTACACACATACAAAAACCCAAGATGATGCCGTTGAATCACCCATAGGATGAGCTTCAAAATATTTTTTACAGTCTATGGTCTTTGCTACTTTAAAGCCAACTGCATTTGTCATTTTCTGGTCCAGTGCCCACATTGTCTAAATAAAAAAAAAATACACTAAAATTCATTTGTGTGGCCATGAGTGTGTTGGTCTCAAAATATTGTGTGATCAGGCAGATTGCTGGCACATTGGTCGAAAGTCAATGGTGCATATTTCACTGTTTTTTAAGGGTGTATAATAAGATTTTAATAGGTGCACAATTCACACACATTCTGCCTGTTACACACACACACACACACACACACACACACACACACATACAAAGACAGGCAGCAGCTCACAAAAAGAAACTAGAAAAGCACTCTGAGAGTGCCAAGGCAGAGTGTGACGGAGGTAATCCTGAGCTGTACACTCGCCCACCGCTGGGCTCGAACTCGCATACCTCGCATCAAACTCCAGGTCAGGAGACGAATGCTCTAGCCAGTGAGCTAAAGGGAAGCTTCACGTTCTCCTGGACAGCTAGCTACTAGCTGGCCCCCGTTACAGGAGCAGTTTTTGTTTTTGTTGAAGGATAGTATGTTTGTGTCAGTATGGGAAGACATTGTTATAACGCCAAGTGTTTTAAATAAGTGCAGTTGGGCTAGGTTGTGTGATATTTGTTTCAGAGATTCTTCCCTCGGCACAATCAATTGTGTATTATTACCTCCGCCATTCCGGTGGATGTCATGCCAGTGCTGCATTGCCCCCGTGTGGCATGCCACAAAATTGCAGCGAACAAACGAACAAACACACAAACCAGCATGATCACATAACCTCCTTGGCGGAGGTAAATATCTGTATTATCATATGTAAATTAGGGAACTTCCATCATAAATGGTTAATGTGTTTTAAATATTAATTTAAGCTACATTTCTGTATATTATTCAAATTATGTATGGAATTACTTGCCTCGAGTAGAGCAACCTGCAAGATATTCATTTTTTTAGTTAACTGCTATATGTCAGTGAGTCCACTAAGTAAAACAATAAATACATGAATATTATCACAGTATTATACACACCTCCAAAAGAGTAAATCAATAATAAGGACCAACATGTTTAAAAATGCAGTTTCCCACATTCAATGAATCATTCCTGACAGTTACAAGTGTGCATATATATAACAGCTGCTTTGAATTTGCTAAACTTGTATATCAAGCAACATGCGATTGAAGCATATAATTAGCTGGTGACTCTCTTGTAGTTATTTTTTGCAGACTATAAGCGATGCAGGCTTTGTTAATTATGCCCTGAAACTATAGAACAAACCTTTTTTATATTCCACTGTAGCCAACTCATTAAATACTACAAACTTCTTTCTTCACTTTAGTCATTTATTACCTTTCTGACAGTCATCTTCACACTAATACACCAGTAGACTTCTTTTAAAATGTTGTATTTACCATTTATTACTACAGCTCTTGAAAACATTTGATTAAAACTAGCAGAACATGAGAAAAATAGATAAACTTTTTTTTTACATGTGAATAATAAGAAAATACATTTATCTTCAAGCTCTATGACAAAACCACTTGAATAAGTTAATGCATTTGTGAATAAATGTTCTATTTTTAAAGCTTTTCCTGCTTGTGTTTATCTTGGGGAGGCAAGAACCCCATTGGGTCAAACTGGAGGTAGAAGTTGTGCAGATTAGTAAAATGAGAATTGACGTTTTCTGCTTGAGGATGATTGTTAGTGCTCTGGAGGAAAAAACACCCATCGCCGGAGCCTCATTATCCCGCTAGCAGCTACACGCTCTGAATGACTGAATAAGTCGGTCAGGGCCCGTGAGGAGAAGAAGCGCTGAACTTTGGGTTTGTTGAGAGCTCTGAAGTGCAGGACTGCCAGGTTTGTCTAGGTGATGATGGAGCTCATCGGTATTCAGGGCCTCGGGCTTTTTGTTATTCAGCGAAAGAGTAAAAAGAAGTGAACAGTGCAGGTGAATGATGTGGTCCTCTCGTATAATTCATGTCAGCGGTGATGAAATATACTTGACGGAGTGAAAGTGTGAAGGTCTCGATCCTGCAGAGATTTTTATTTAATCATTTTTACTGCTGTCAAACTCACCATTTGTCATTTCAGTGAAATGATAAACTTGACACTGGATGGATGAATGAAAAGGTGATCGATGGCTGTCCAGGAGGGTATACATTGAAATTAAAAGATTTTCAACACACAAAACATCAACATAATGGTTTGCAGTTCTTGATGGTTGAGTTTTGTGCAACTTCTCATCTTTTTTATTGTTTTCCATGCTGCAGGGCTGACTTCTTTTAAAATGATATTTGAAGAAGAGAGGGGCGGAAGAGGGGGTGGGAGGGTGTGTGTGTGGGGGGAGGGGGGGTGAAACTTTATTCCTCAAGAAAAAGAAAACTAACTTTCCACTCCTCCTTTCCCTCCAAGCTTGCTCTACATTGTGTTTATTGGATGTAAAAATAAAGTATTAATATAACTTACTTTGCTGCACATAAGAGGAAATATAATACATAACACAAGAAATTTACATAATACATGCAGAACATTGAGATTAGGAAAAGAGAACAATGACAAACAAAAGAGAAATGTGCAGGAGGAGTACAACATAAAAGCATAAGAGTAAAATATTACAGATAAATACATGCAAAAGCTTAACAAACACATTAAAAAACAAAGGTGTTACAATGCATGCAATATGATAGTTATATAGTAGAGATAGTAGAGATAGTGAACTTTAAACTCCTTGCTGTCTGTTGCTACTTTTCCTGCTGTTAACCTGAATATTTTAAATCTAAATGCCAGAGGAAAACATATTGAGAGTTTACCCTTTATGAGATATTGAGGCTGACAGAAAGAGAAAGGAGGTACATTAGTTTTCTGGCGGTATTAGTTTGTGTCGTGGGAGGAAGGCGCAGTACTTTAATATTCCAGGAAGCTCTCTGTCCAACACAGCCAGGGTCAGTGTCGAGGTTCAATGGCTACAGAGTCCAGCAGGTATTGAACATTTAGCCGCATTTTTCTCTGAGCAGACTGTGTTTGTGTTCCTCTGGTCACACCGCCGGGTCGTCGACTTTTAAATGCCAAAGCTATACCGAGGAAAAGCGGCCCAGTGTTTTCAAACTGTCTTTTTTTATGTGTGTGTGTATGTGTGTGTGTCGAGCATTACCTCAGCCAGGCTGTGCTCTCACCACATATTATCTCCACAGGGATTATAGCACTCTGCACTGAAGAGTCTTCCCTCTCATTTCACCTCCTCAGACTACTGTAATTCACCTGTTTTTCACGCCAAGGGCTCCCCCACCACCCACAGTAACAAGGCAGTGAGTCAGGCCGTGGCCCACAGGAATAAAAACTATCAGGATGAGCTTCAGAGGAACAAAGAGCTGGAGGCCCCTCTGATTATTGTTGAGTGGCTGGACTGCATTTAAAAGGCACTTGACTGTCAAACAGGGGAGTTAAATATGCATGAAGCCCAAAACCACTCTATTACTACCAATAAAAAAGACCTATCTAACATCGACTCTCTTATTTTTGGATCTGATTCTGGCTTGAATGTTTAACGATGTTTTGGAGAAGTTGAGGTTTTAAAGACTGTTTCCAATCATAATCAGTGTTAGTTATCGATCCTTCTTATACCATCCATACACCCAACTGCAGCATGTGGATGTTTATATTGTTTTGTTCAAGAATCCAATCATTCTGTGGTAGCAATTTTAACTAAGCGAGCACCATTACTTGACTACTGGATAGAGGCGTCATGTGACTCATTGACCCAGGGATGAACAATGCTGGTGTTGCGGTAAGTCCAATTTTGGTTAAGATTATTGAGAAAATAACGTAACTTCCTACTGCAGAACAATATCAAAATATCTCCAGTGCTCATACATTAACTTTTACTAAATGATGGATTCTTGAACAAACTGAATCTAAACGTCCACACGCTACTGTTGGGTGTATGGATGGTATGAGATGAACTGATCATAGGTGACCTGATTTCAGACACAAACATTGATTATTACTGGAAATGCCCTTTAAGCAAAGATTGAGAAAAATGAATGAAACCCTACCTCTATAGACTGTTTCATAGCATTTTGATGCAACATCTTCAACTTTAAAGAACAGATTGTGCTCATTGAGATGGTGACCTTGAAGAGAGAGTAGCTAAAAACAGCCTTTTACAAACAAAAGCTGCATAAGTGCCTCTATATAAGATAAATAATATAATAATGTTTTTGGAACTGTAAGTAAAATAAAATATTTCAGTAGAGCTCCAATTCAAAATAAATATGTCTGGTAATACACATGATTTGTCTCCTTTAAAGATCCGTTTAAGGATCAAGTATCAAGTAAAGATTGAGAAAAAGTTATACAATTATATTTCTATAATTTGTTTCATGGCATCTTCAGCAATAAAGAACAGAATGTGCTCTTTGGGGTGGCGGCCTTAAAGAAACAGGAATTAAAAACCAACCTTTTTTAGACAGAAGCTGAATTAAGAAGCTGCATAAGTGTCACTATACAACATAAATAAGACATTTTTGCAGCTGTAAGAAATTCACGATAAAAAAATAAATATGTCTGGAAATGCACATCATTTGTCCCCTTTAAAGATTTTTTGTTACTGATGAATGTAGGGGGACTTTATGTAATATAATTATAACAAAGTATCACATCCAATAACGTTATCAATCTAATTATTGCGATTAAGATTAAGAAGAGTGGTCCGATAGTTGGAGTAGTATTCTTTCTTTTTTTTTTTTTTTTTTAAAGTGAAATCATCAGGCCGCGTTTGGATATCGAGAGGCAGATGAAGACCTCGTGCTGCTGAGATGAAGCACACTAATGTTGACAGAGTAATCGAAGCTAAAGCCTCGTTAGAGTTGTGGGCCGGGGAACGTACTGCAGTGTGAATCATAGTAATTGGCTCTTGTCTCGGCGTTGGAGAACAACATCCATTAACGGAGAAGCTTTAGATGGAGGCGGCATCAGTTTGGCTTTAGTTTACAGTTTGGAGCTCGAGAGGAAAAACTTTTTAATATTAATTGAACATGTGAGCATTTCTGTTTGGAGGACGATTAAGCTGTGCAAACTTTCAATCTCAAAATATTTAGTTCTGCTATCTAACAATTTTAATAAATGGAAAATAGCTGCTGTAATACATCCCTAGTGCTTGAATTAAAAGAAAATATTGCATGCATTTATATGTTTAATGGTTTGAGAAGACAATTAAAATAAGTCCAATTAGATGTTATTGATGGCATTGTGTGTAGTATATGATGTTTTTATTGCAGGCAATCATCCATAAAGCATTAAAAGTGTGTTGAAACATTAAAGGTTTCTTCTGACAACACTGATTTGTCTCCATCAGTGTTCAGCCTGTAATGAGCCGGTCAGGACCACCATTCGTCATGATTACAACGCTCATTTTTTTCCCCCCATCTCAGTAGTATTACACCATTCATTCATCCAAGTGGGTATTAATGCACTGTTCATTTGTCTAACATGGTGCCATTACAGCTGATAGACCTGTTTTCACCTGTGGGATATTAAACCTGGACTCTCTACCATTCACATTTTATTGTTCAGATATTTTAAATGTTTTGTTTTTTTTGTCATTAAAGTCACTAAAAGGGTTTAAATTGCAGCCTTTGCTCCAGTGAAACTCCCACCTGATAAACTATGAAGCTTGAAAAAAGACTAGGGGGAAAAAAAGCTGATTATTTGGAGTTATCAGGCTTTCACCTCACAGCGTCAATGAGCTCACACCCCCTGTAGCTTTTAACAATTCAACAGTTGTTTTTTTTTTCATTCAGGTTGAAAGATGGATAATAATCCATCTCCTACTGTTGTATCAACCCACCGTTAAGAACTACTTACTGTTCACAGAGAGACAGGAGAGTAATGCTAAAGGCCTGTTTTCACCAAGCTGACAATAAAACCGACACAGCTCAGTGGTAAAGCTCCACTCCTCCTTTCTCAGTCAGTCAACGACATTGACAGTGATGTGTAGTATTTTCTTTTTGACTTCATGCGTTTTTCTGAGCCTCTTGATTTTGTTTCTATTCATCTGAAAAGATTGAATGAATGTCGTCGTGAGTTTTGCTTTGGATACAAAAAATCAGAGCAATTCCTGATTCGAAAAATATTTGTAGACCACATTTTCTTTTTACTGCTAAAGAATTGCATGAAATATATGAAGGTCATGTCTTCTTTCATTAAAAAAACAACACCTTTAAAAATGGAAAACAGTGATGTGACATCTTAAATTAGAGGGCACTGAACTGCTTGTTGAGTCTTGCTGGCTTCAACAACAAAGATGAAATAGTTTGAATGTCATTTAACTGATAATATATGCTTTAGTGACTATTACAGAATTAAAAGATTATAATTAGAAGATTAAAATTAATGCAGTCAGGCAGTATATAATGTGTTGTTATTTGACCCTGTGAGTCAAGGATGTTTTATTTTTTCTTTGTACTGGAGCCTGATTAAAGCTTCTTTGTCTGATCATTAAGAGACCAGACCAAGTATTTTTGTAATGTTTTGAGAAGCTGTTTAT
>JANJYP010126200.1:0-16544 GCA_024605115.1 Rastrelliger brachysoma | reverse complement strand
CAAGAAGGGCTGAAGGAAGGCGGGCCGGCTGTGTGTTGCAGTGAGGGGGGAGTTTGTTCCGGGGTGTGGGGGTCGGGAAGGGGTGGGATGGACGAGACAGACTCTCCTCTCTTCCTCCTGTCTGCTGAGGGTGAATAGGTGATTATAGCAGCAGATGTGTCATTAGGTCTGAGCTGTATTCATGCAGATGGATGGTGACGAGGGAACGTTTGAGGAGGAGGGGGGGTCACGCTCCACAGGAATCGCATTTCATTGGCGTTTGGTGAATTTACGGGATATGCCAAGTTGTTTTCTTACCCCAAAGCACATACTCTCCTCGTTTCCTCACCCTTGCCCCCTCCCCCCAGCTGTCCTTCCATGGCACTGTGAAGCAGGAAGCTCCCTGCGTCAAACACACAGACACCAGTAACTGTACTTGTATCACTTGCCACTTTTTAGAGACTGAAACACCTTAAACTGTTGCATTTAGTGCAGAGACTGCATCAACAGCTAATCATGTTCAGCACTTTTGCTCTGTTTGTGCGCTTGGTTGTGGAGCATGTTGATGCACGCTTGGTGCATGGATCAGATTACTGAATAGGGTATGTCATCATGGGCTGCACTAGATGGCAGGTAGAGGAACAGTGGCCATACAATGATCTCAGACAGTCCATGTTTATATTTATTTCTGGGAACAATGATTTCCACCTTACGTGTATGACACTGCATGACAGCAGTGTCAGAGATGAAATTGTGTGTGTCCAGTCAGCAGATTTTCTCAGGATGAATTAAAAGTAAATCAACCTACATGGTAATCTGGCTAAGTGATCAAATGAAGGAGATCCTGCTGTTTGAAATTGAGCTGTGTTTCAATATCAGATTGCACTGAAATCATTCATTTCCTTTCCAAGCAGTCCATACCTCAGGACTCAAGGTACAAGGTAACCAGACACAGAATGTTTCATAACTTTGTTTTACTGAAGAGACTTTGTGCATGATAAAGAGTTTGAATAATTTATATGTTTAGGCTGCGCAGCTGTGAGTCTACACACACTTTCCACTCTTGTGTGTGTGTGTGTGTGTGTGTGTGTGTGTGTGTGTGTTAGTCAGGAAGTGATTAGTAGCAGCGCTGGTTTGTTAGAAACAGGACAGAGGAGTCATCAATCTCTCCACCAGTCATCATCGACTGGAAATGGCTTATCTCCTCTGCCACGCACAAAAGGGTGGAAACACAGTTTTACTCACAGATTGCTCTGGTGTCTTTCATAGAGGTTACTGAATGTGGATTGTGGAAAGAATAAAGGCCCATTAGTGTCCACATTGTCTTGAATTATAGATTGAATTTATGAGGAATTAGATTAGAGAAGATTAGAAATTAGATCCATTTCTGCTTAGATCAGCAATGTCCTAAACTTGTAGTCATACAAATAATCTGAACATGATAACTCTTTTTGGAGGATGCTACATCTTTTATTTGTGAAAATTATTTATTGAATAATCACGATGTTAATGGTTTTGTCCAGAACAGTTTGGTTTGCTGCATGATCCAAACAATTACTGTCAAAATAGTGTTATCCAGTTACGCAGACCTGCAGAAATTATAGTGCTTATGTTTCAACTAGAATGTTTTTGGAGTGCACCACTCAGCCGTAGCATGCTGGTAGAAAGCTCACGGATGTTAACTTACAGTTTTAGCCAAGTAAGCCAGTTACCCAGTGTGGTATCACTGTTGTCATTATCATTAAAATATGTGTCGTGATCTCTGTATTTTAACAATATCTTGTCCCCTCAACCTCCCCCGCCCATCCCTTTGTGATCATCATCATCATTGAGTAAAGCTGTTTGATAGAGCTGTAAACATGTGATTTTGGATGTGATTGAACATAAAGTTGTAACAACCGGTTGTGCGCAAATATAAATCAGCATAAAACAGCTGCGAGCAGGTGTCCTGGCTGAAACAGAAAAGTTTCGTTTTCTACTGCAGCACAAAAAAAACTGTTTCACTAATAGTTTTGGCTGGTTGGTTTACATTGTAAAAGAAAATAAAGGACCAAAATATGTTTTCTCCTTTATTTTTTGCTGCTGTAGGCTACTGAACATATACTTAACCCACACCCCTAAACCGAGGAGCATAGCAAACCATGAACATTTGGATACCCTTACACCTCAACTTAGTACACTTCTGCTTACAAAGTGTTTTATTTATGGTCCCATTTACACCAGTGTTACCAGAAACTGAATATTATTTTCAAAGGTACCTAATAGATTTAGAATTTCGTGGCATGGACCACAAGTGGAGCTTTACTTCACTTAATACGGTATATATTTAATATGGTAAGAAGCAACAAGTGATTATAAAATATAATTAATTGATACCATACTACCACGAAGGATGGCTGAGAGCCAGTCGTTCCCCATGTCACATCCGGGCTGCTGCATTTCCTCAAAGGGACAGTGAACCCTCATTAATTGCATTTTAAATAAATACAATACACTTCTAGATTAGACACTGGTGTTACAGCAGCTGCATGATTTAATCAACATTTTACATACATCAAATTTTAAATCCAGACATTTCATTTGATCCATTAATTATATGAATATATGAATTTTCTCTGTGATTGTTCATATTTTTGTTACAGTGAAAGCCTACGACTACAATCAGCCAGAGACACTGGTTGTGTAGGTCGTCTTGTGCGATTCTGATTTTTATATTGTTTTCATCTCTCTGGCCCTCTGATTGGTTTCCAGTAATCTTGTGTTTTCTTCTGAATGTTATTGTGCTTCCAAAGCCCACCCAATGAGCAACTTAACTCGCTCAAACTTTCTGAAAAAGCCTTGAGATTGGCGTGACCACACAAATTTGACTGCCCTCATTTTCTGCACTCCGCCTTTTAATTTGCAGGCGAGTCAGATTACAGTAAACACATGTAAAATTACAAAAGTGGAAACGCAGTTCTTGGTCACACCACCCTGGCCTTGTTTAACATGAAGGAAGCTGACACTCTCGGTGCTACCGCATGGAAATTGCTTATCTAAGTGTGAAAATATGAAGGCTGTTGTTGTTTTGTCTGGTTTCAAAAAGGAAGGACTACAGTCAACACTATAAATCCAAATTATGTTCACAACGTCTCTTATTGTTGTTGTGTGGATTAGGATTACAGCAGGCAGAATTAAACTCAGATTAGACCCAGATATTTTGGCGCCTGTTTATGGCTGCTTAATTTTTTTTCAGTGGCTCTGCAATGAAAGGTAGGTTGTATTTAAAAAAAAAAAACAAAAACAAAAAAATACAACAACAAATAACTACATGCTTCAAAGGTGACTGCTTGGGCCACTAATTTGATACATTGTGAGTGCTGGCACATTAAAAGTGTCAGTGCTAAAATGAATACCGAACTTTTTCTGTATGCAGATGTGGGTATTTACTGATTAGAAAGACAAAATCGTGATTTGTGCTTTCTTTCTCTCTCCTCTCTCATTTTACTTCTAAATATCTTTTTTTTTCTTTTCTTTGTTGCACTAACCTGTAATCTGTCTCTCTGTCCTAGGTGATGGCGTGGTCATGTGTGCAGCAAGCACTGTGTGTGTGGAGATGGTTTTAACAGACGCTGTTCTGGAGGACTCAGGAACACTGCACTGGCCTGGAGAAACCTCTTAAACACACCTACACAACACACACAAGAAGATTTACACTTACACACTCCGCCAACGTGCCGTGAGAAAGGACACAAACGCACGGACACTTAACACTATCTTCACCTGAGGCATACAGACATATTGTTTGTGTGTGTTAGCCTCTCTATCCATAAGTTTTTGTCTCTCCTGTGTGAGAGTGTACTTTGCATTTCTTCTGCTTGGCCCACCTCCACCGCCACAATGCCAAGCTCCACCATCCGCCGACAGATGAAGAACATGGTGAACAATTACTCTGATGCAGAGAAAAAAGTCAGAGAGGCCACTTCCAACGACCCTTGGGGCCCATCTTCTTCCCTCATGTCTGAGATTGCCGACCTCACCTACAACGTGGTGGCCTTCAGCGAGATCATGAGCATGATCTGGAAACGGCTCAACGATCATGGCAAAAACTGGCGCCACGTCTACAAGGCGCTCACTCTGCTCGACTACCTGATCAAGACCGGCTCGGAGCGAGTGGCACTGCAGTGCAAAGAGAACATCTTCGCCATCCAGACGCTGAAGGACTTCCAGTACATTGACAGAGATGGCAAAGATCAGGGCATCAACGTGAGGGAGAAGAGCAAACAGCTAGTGGTGCTACTCAAAGACGAGGACCGCCTCAAAGGAGAGAGGTGAGCTCTTTATGCATCTGATTTGACCTGGAACAGGCCAAATTAATATATATTAAAAAACAAACAGCTGAGCATCACTGTTTCTCCGAGTCATATATACAAATATGGTGTCAGTGTTGTGTTTGTCTTTGTTCTTTTTGTAAATTATATCTTCTGTAGTTTCTGAGATGCAGATTCTTTAAAAAGGAGAATTTTTGTGAAAAATCACAAAGTTCTATATCATTACATTTGATCTATTTATGCTTGATGCCTGAAAATTTCAGAGTTTATTACACTGTAAGATGTCTGTAAAATATTTGGGCTATAGTTGCACACTAAACCACATCAGATCATTAAAAATTTGATATGTAATACTACATATCATTTTCTTAGCCACCAGGTGTATTTGGAAAGAATTAATATTTCTGATTTGTGACTTACTTGTTTTATGCTCCTACTACTGTTAGTAATAGTATGCTTCAAAACTTGGAGTGCCAGTCCATGATTGTCTGGCTCACAGCGACCAACGACAGCTGTAGGCAAAATGAAACAACAATCACAACATCCCAGATGGGGTTTTTCCCCTTAAAGTATAGTATTGTGACTCTCCCACTGGGAATTTGGGTACTTTGGTCATTGTGTTTCCCCACCTGTTAGTTTTAAACACAGATCCTTATCTAATCATACAACACCATATCACCTCTGTTGTTTTGTGAGGGATCCAGTATTGGCTAGAAGTGCAAACAAATGAACTGCTCTTGAAAAATGGCTGCAGATTTAATGTCTTTCCCAGATTAAGTCTTAAACAAACACCACTCTGGACATGAGTTGTCTACTTCTATAATTCCCTCTTTGTGCAACTTGAAGATAATGCTTTCTTGCTGTTGCATTTAAGAATAGAAACTATTTAAAACCCTGATTCTTGAGCCCTTTATAGACTAATTCAGTATTATTTCACCCTCATAAGTCATGCTTATTTTGATTGATCATGCATCTTTTTTTTTTTTTTTTTTCTTTTGCTCTGATAGGTCTCAGGCTTTGAAGACCAAAGAGCGTATGGCCCAAGTATCCACAGGGAGCAGTCAGATGGGATTTGGTCGAGGCTCATCTCAGCCCAACCTCTCCACTTCCTACAGCGAAGAGTACGGCCGGTCCGAGGGCTCACCTGCCTCCTACCATGGCTGTGAGTACAAGCTTATTATGACCTCATAAACACACACACACACACACACACACACACACACACACACACACACACACACACACACACACACACACACACACACACACACACACACACACACACACACAGAGGGCACATTCCTTTTATTTTACATAGCACATATAATACAAAATACTCCATTATACTGTATTGTGTCCCAGTTGGTGTAACTTTGGCCTACATCCTGAAACCTACCCCTCCCCCTGTTCTGTCTCTGGTTTGCATTCCTCAGCGCGCACACACACACACACATGCAGAGAGAGAGAGACAGACAGACAGACACAGAGGGAAGAGGAAGCAGAGTTCACCCCCTCCAACCTCTATCATCCACATGACAGAGAAATCTGCTCCACTTTTCAGTGATAGCCATTTCTCCAGAGACAGAGATTGGGAGAGAGATGTAGAAACAGTGACAGTTAGTTTCTTGACATAGAGAAGTAGCTAGAGAAGAATTGTCCCTTTCTGTTCTTGAAGAGTGAGTGTACATTATTTCATACTTTAGTAAATTCATAGATCAATTTGATATCCTCACTAAACTATTAAGAAAATATTTAAGTATATTGAGGCAAGCTGAGACTCACATCACACACTTCTTTCTAAGTGAACAAATAGATTTATGAGAAATGATGGTGTAACAGAACATAGCCAATCCATGATCACCCCCACGGCTGAATGTATCACGAAGGACAAAGTAAACAAACCGCTGTAGCTACAAGTCATGTGTCGCTAACAGGGATTTTGAAGAGCAATGACCAAACCAGCATTGAATGGTCCCAAAGTGACATTTACATGCTGTTTTAATGTGCTGGAGCTAATTAGCTATCTAGCTGCGCACTGATGTTAGCAGCGCACTCTTCCCCAGTGTGTGTTAATTTGGTGGTTTGTTCGGCAAGCTAAACTACAAAAGTTAATTGCTTCAAGTGTTTTACAGAAAATTGATCTGAAAATGATCCGATTTGTGACTCCAAACTGTGAAACTATTTTAACTGTGAGTTTTGTGATCTGTTTCCTCTCTACTGAAAAGAGTCTTTTAACTTATTAGGTGACAAGTAGTTGGTGCTCTTGTATTTCTGTTCTATTTCTAACTAGCACCCAGTTCTTCTTACTCCATCAGAGCATGAAAAGCAGAGTTCAAATGGACTGAAAGAAAAAGAGCGAGAGTTGAAAAGAAACAGAAATCACAGGAAGTGGGGTAACGGAGAGAGGGACAGAAGGGAAGAATGGAGAAATAAAAGAGTGAACCTTGACCTCTTTTCCTTTCACCCTCTGACCCTCGAGCCCTTTGTACACAGCAGGGTGGCTGCGTGTGTGAGCACGCCTATGGGTGTGTATGCATCTTGTCTGTTGTCATGCGTGTGATTTCAGCTTAGTTGGATCTTACGTGTTGTGTGGAATGTCCTTTCTAATTTCACTGAGTGTGTGTGGCCCACATTACTGCATGTAAGTAATGCTTGAGCGTATGGCTCAGAGGCAGAAGTTCCTGTCGCTGAGTCATCAGTTGAGAAAATTGAAGGAGAGGCTGGCCAATGAGAGTAAGGCTGGATTGTCGATGTGGGTGTTGCCAGGGGGGATTTTTGGGATTCCATCAAACTTTCCGGTTATTGTTGCTCAGACAGGGTGTGAATGAATGGCCATGCAAGCGTATTCCACAGTGTCTGAAAGGGTCTGAAATTTGTTTGATCTTGGGCATTAAAATGCCCTAAATGTGGTTTACATATCTCACTCTTTGCTTTTTCAATAATTTCATGTTTTTTTTTTATTCTTCAGCTCAAACATGCATATTAATATTGAAATAAACTAATTTTATTTTTTTTTCTCTAAATGTTTTGATTAAGTAAACTTTCTGAGAAGAGAGCAGTCAGACAGGAGACAAAGTGGCTGCACATGTGGGGGTGGTTAGTGGTTGACACCCTGGGATAGAAATCCTGTGAGCTATTATCACATCATAAATGCACTACAGATGACACAAGCGGTCATCAGGCCATTTCACTCCCTCCAGACATCTGTTCATCGCTTGAATTGCATTCAGCTGGTAGAGTCTTTAACTTTATTTGAAAGATTTTGGATTTTGGTCTAGTAGGTAGTCATGAAACTTAGCAGTGCAGAAAATTAAGATGAAGACATAAGAAATAACTGGATTAAACAGCTGACACAGAAGCGGGAAACGGTGTAAGAATAATGTGGAAAATGTGTCTCTTTCTGCTTGCAGTCAGAGCAGTGTCTGTGAGGAATGCCAGGAAATTGTGATTATCCATATATGGCCCATTCCCACAGTAGTGGGCACGAACTAGCGTGTGTTTTACTTGGCTTTGAGATGTGTTTATTTGTCTGCCTGACTCGCTACTATCTTGTGTTGCCAGTTTAGTCTCTCTATAGATTTCATGGCAAAAGATGACTGTAATACAATTTGCAGCTTTAATGCCACAGCTTTATTTTCAAAGGAGATGAAATGAATGGAGAGTTCACAAGTTATTTGCAGTGTACTATAAATTATATGGCATCATTCAAACATATTCTGTAGTTACATTGTCTTATTTCGTTGGTCGGGTACAGTTGGGCTCACTGTCTATTTTAAGCAGCCTTGTAGCTGATGTCAAGTTCCAGCAGCTAACAAAACACATCTCTACCCCTGGTACTTCTGCTCACCTTCCCCTGAGATGCACAGCTTGGATACAGAGCAAGAAAGAGATGGAGTTGACTAGGAGCAAGTAAGTCAGAGAGGGAAGGAGCAAGCAGAAGAGGCAAGGATCCACAGCAAATTCTTTTGAAGCGGATATATTGTTGTTGTTGCTCAGTGGTCATACTTAGGTTATACTGTTTATACTTAGTTAGCAAGCACATTTTTACTTTTATTATATTATTGTACAAATAAAGTTGCTAACAGTTTGTTTCAGATGGTTACTAATTTCACAAAAAATTCACAGGTTTCGTTTTAAATGGAAATGTTGGAGAATTAACGTATAAATACGATTTGCTTTTTTGTGCAGCTTAATATTACACATTTGTACCATTAGTGTTTCATGTCATGGGAACATTTGAAGTGGTAATTTCGCTGTGACTGTGACTGCTGATGACACTTACTGTCTTAAGTCGTCTTGATGGAGCAGGAGGATGTTAGTCAAAGTGTGGGTTTCAAAATAAGTTGTGTTTAATCATAAAAGTCAACATCATCATTTCCTCAAGTCATGTACACATATTGGTGTCAGTGTTGGGTTTCTTTCTTTCATCTTTTTTAACCTTTGCGTTCATCATCATGATGTGATTTAATATTGAATAAATGTGAATCAATTTGTGTACACTTCATCAGTAGAGCATGTCATGACCACTCTTTGATGTTTGGAGCAGAGACAGAGGGAAAAATAGGCATACTGAACGAGAGAAAAGTTTAGGCGTGGGAATTAGTCACTATTAATCAACATTCCTAAATACAGGGTTGTAAACAGGTAAACTGAAAAAAGGTGAGGGCATGACACGGACATTGGAGAGGGGGTTACTCAAGCTATTATTATGTATTATGGTGAAAATAAACAAACTTTTTAAAACTAAACCAACCAAAGCAGCAGCTGTTGATTTGTGCTGTTGAATGTTGCCACTGTGATAACGTGTTATATTCAGCTTACTGTCACTGCTCCCTCTTCACTTCTCTACCATGGCTGCTTGGTGACGTCAGGACATCCCGTGTACAAAACAGAGGCCTGCAGATTTGTTGTATTTTTTAAAATTGATTTTGGGACATTTTAAATCGTTTCTGAATCTTTTGTAAATAAGAATTGTAATTCTTATATGAATCGGCACACCCCTAGAAAGTTTTCAGGCTTACATTGACATTTTTTTCTATTCGTATCCATTTCTAATGAATAAAACAACTTTGTATTACATTGCATTCAATCTGTAAACACATTTACATTTGCTGGACTGTGTGATAAAGCATAAAGTGTCATTATTTCGAAAGAAAAGATGATTGTAGAGTGGAGGAGAATGGCGATGGGTAATGTGGTGATGTCACTGTGGCTTGTCATCACCTCCCACGCCACGCTTCCCACGGAAACTGAGAAGTTACTGTTTCCAAACTGAAAGAGACACAGTCACACTTAGAATTAAAACACACACTCTAGGATTACTTAATGAGTGTCTTTTGGCATTGCATCTCGTCACTGCTGGCCAGATAACTTGTGTGTGTGATGCGTGTGTTTTCACCACGTGCAAGGTCTGTGATTTTTGTGCCTCATGGCCTGATCTAATCCAATAAGCTGAATGGACCTGTCCTGACTTGTTTCACAGGCTCACTGAAGGCCTATAGACTGACACACACACACACACACACACACACACACACACACACACACACACACACACACTTCAAATTTGTCTTGCTTTATTACTCAACACTGTTTGATGATATGTGATTGCATTTTTTCATACCAATTTTAAAATTTCCATAGCCAACAACAGAAATGTTTTCTACAATTCTGTATGGTATGTGATGTGATGTTAACATGCACTCTCAATGTTTATTAGCTACGTCTCCCAATGCGGGCTCAGAGCTTGAGCAGGCTAGACCTCAAACCAGCGGAGAGGAAGAACTACAGCTTCAGCTGGCTCTTGCCATGAGCAGAGAGGCTGCAGAGCAGGTACACACACATATATGAAAACATGTAGCATAAATCCATGCATGCCATTATCTTTTCTTAATGTGTGCATTTATTGGAAATTAGCAGATAGTTTACATGAATTGGTGTAGCCTATTTAGATTTTAAAGGAAGATGATTGCAGTTTTGTGCATTTGTTGTCAGCTGAATTTAATTATTTTGTATACAGCATTTAAACTAGAGTAATCATCTTTTATCCCATCCTGCTACACATCTCCTTTTTGTCCTAGGTCATTTCCCTGCAATTGCACCTACTTAAAAACTACTTTGAAAGCCTATTAAGCATTGGTATGGTAATTAAATCATTGTTGTTACCAGCATCTAATTGCTTAAACCTGAAAAAGAAAAAAAACTGCCGAACTGAAATCACATTTCTGCCAGAACTGGTAATAATTTGATTAGTATCGTGCACATAGGCAGACTGTACGTACACCAGGAAATAAAAATATAGTAATAGTAAGAGAGGCAGACAAACAGCACTATTTGATTTCAGCACACAACTAATCAAATTATGTTCTACACATTACTAGCTTGGGTTAGTCTTTTGTAAATAAGATCAGACAGTGAAAATAATATGAGCAACTATACCCAAGATGTAAGAACATGTCTATGGTACTTATATTTTTGACCTGTGTGTAGGGCACTATGTCCCTATAGTATACTGCCATCAGCTATTTAAAACTAAATGGATTTTAACTTGAGAGATTATAGCAGAGCTTTTTCAGAGTTACTGCCCTCGAACACTTAATTGTCCCCCCTCACTTCTAAATCACTTTGGATGTGAGCATCTGCCAAATGATAAAATGTAAATCATTCAGCAAATACCATGCCATCTACAGAGGCAGAGGTCTTGTTTCTGATATGAATTATAGGAATTACATGTGTGCTGCCTATGCTCACTGGGTTCTGGGTGTGTGTTCAGGAGGAGCGCATACGCAGAGGAGACGACCTGAGACTACAGATGGCCTTGGAGGAGAGTAAGAAAGAAGGTCCAGGCTCAGCAAAACTGGCCAAGAAGAAGAAAGAGGTAAAATACTCAACAGCTTGGAGACTAGAGTGACTCAGTTGTCCCATTACCATTCTTCTGAAATAGTCTCGTCTTTCCCGTACTCTTTATTCTGCCTGACCCTGTCTGCTCCCTCAGTAGCAGTAATGAAGCCTCGAACTGGCAGCAGACTGCCTAGTTTACTCATCATTATTCTGCCTGAATAGCTGGCTGACTAGAGTTGAGGGCATGCAGAGCACAAGTAATGAAGAAGTGGGGCTGCACGACTATAGCTCATGTTTTTTCTCAGCACATAATGACTATCATCAGTATGTTTGTTTGAATATTATTTGTACTGTTGAGAATAATGGTTGACCAACATATGGACTTTCTGCCTCCTCTATTCTCTCTCTGTCTTTACCAGTCCCATTCTCTCTCTCATTGCACTTTTCCTGACTCATGCGTCTTAATCTTTCTTATTTACTTTTTCTCTAGCCACAGTCATCTTTGATGGATCTGATGGATGTTCCAGAGCCTGGCGCCACTGCTGACCCCTGGGGTGCTGGAGGTGCTGCTGGAGCAGCAGCTGGACCTGGGGCTGGAGCTGGAGCCGAATCAGCAGACCCCTGGCAGCCTTATGGTATACACACATACACACTCACAGTGGAAAGGGGTTATGATTATATGCACAGAGGCTGTTGTTGTGGGAGTGTGTTAGTATTTTTGTGCAGTTTTCTCTGTGCGTGCATGTGTGTGATCTCTGTTTTCCACCTGCAGCTCTTAGAACTGAGACTCTTTGTTAATAGGAATGCAGCTCTGCTGGCCCAGCAGCATTACTGCACAGAGAGGAGGGGAGGGAGGAGGAGGATGTTAGAGGAATATATTGTGGAAGGACAGACATGTATAGGGACGGCAACACCTGGATAGTGGCTAGTTGGATCTGTAAATGTTAGATGTTTAAAGAGAGAGTTGAGTTAGGTCAAATCAGATACATGTCTGCAGAACCTGCATGAAACTACTTTTGCTTTCCTATATTATGTTACCCTCCTTGCATTGCTCCTCTTGCTCCCCCTTTCCAGTCTGGCTTTTCTTAAAATTTTATTTTACATACTTCTCCCTCCTCTACCCCCTCTCCCCAGGCTCTGCCCCTAAGCCAGCAGCCCCAGTGGACCCATGGGGTGCTCCTCCTTCTGTTCCACCCATGAAGAGCCATGATCCCTGGGCACCAAACTCTACTCCTGCTTCTGACCCCTGGGGTTCTGCAGCTACTCGTTCTAAGCCTTCCAACCCAGGTGACCATTGCGGGCAAAGTAGCTCTTTTGATAAATTATCCACTAGATATCAAGGGAATCACAAAATTGACTAGTCACGACCACAACTTTACCTCAGTCAGAGGATGACATTTTTTAATGTGTATTGTAGTGATGCGTTTAGAGAATTGTTTAGCATGTTTTTAAGCTTGCTCTCTTCTTTACTCATCCAAACTCATGCTCATGCACAAAGAAGCACATACAGTACACAGTAACAAACACTGATGGTGGATATGGATGCACATCTGCATGCTTTCATATGCTTATAATGATCACTTGTCTCTTAACTTACCAAAATGTCCATACTCATTGATATTTGTGTTGTCTGTTTCCATCTGTCTATATGTGTATGTGTGTATCTGCTGTTTATGTGCATTTGTGTACCCTGTGTATTGTCCGTTTGTGTGTGTGTGCGTGTTTCTGTTTGTATACGTTTTTCCTCCCCTCCAGATAGCTTTGACCTCTTCAATGCATCCAACGGTACGTCCAAAGAGGACTTCTCAGAGTTTGGCAGCCTGCGCTCCTCCTCCTCTGTCCCCACCGGTACTCACCCTGTCTTCGTCTCTCTATTGACAACGGAGTCTGTGTTCTTCTTCCTCAGTGTCTGAAAAGTTAACCTGCCCGCAGAGACAGTGTTTCTGCAGGGCACAGACACAAACATGTCTTGTCTTTTTATGTTATTTTCACCAAACCTGAGCAAAGAGAGTGTTAAAACCCCTACAGTCATTTTTATAGTGGCTGATACTTTTTTCCGCTGCAAATACAATGAAATGCAGCAGTTACTGTGTCACATCTAATAGTGGAAGAAACGGCTTTTTGCACAGGTCTGGTCCCCATATCACTGTGGTGTAATCTGGTGCAGCTTTGATGTGTGTACTGCTAAATACATTATTAGACCTGAGCCATCATGTTTGCTCTGCTCTTTAAAAAAGGTCTCATCTGGTTCATCTGAATCAATAGCAAATATTTTAAAGTCTGAATTAAACTATAACAGCTCAACCAGGTGGGTCTGTGAGACGGTTCCAGTTTGGCATAGGCATCTGTGTTTTTCTCGTGTGGTTTGGCAGCGTGTGTGTGTGAGTGGGAGGGTGACATTGGTGTCAGACTTTTGCTTCAACTTAACACAAACACCTCTGATACAGTCAAGGACAAAGTGAAAAGAACACAAACACAGGTGTACATGGACGCTTTTCCCAGAAAGTGAAAGCCCCTGTTGAAACTCTAAGCCACCTTGTCACCTCATGGTGCTTAGAGGTTAAGAACTTCAGTAATGTTAAGAAAGTAGCTTTCTGCAGAATAAGTTATATAAATGTTAGTATCTGGCTGAAGTGTACATGATTCATAAGGCGTTAATGCTCACTGGTCCAGTCTTATCATGAGCCTTTTTTTGGCTCTGCTATATCTCAGTTCCTGTTCTGAGAGGACAGTTTTCATCTTTGATATCTGTGTGTGTGTGTGTGTGTGTGTGTGTGTGTGTATGCGCGTGTGGCAGCTGGCTTGCTGGGTTTTTGTGTGTCCATGTGTGAGTGCATTAATGATTGTCTCCACTGCTGTCTGACTGCTGCCGCCAAAAAACAAACAGCCAGGCTGTCTGCCTCTGATGTCCTCTCATAATAGCATCTTCTGATCATTTTATTGCATCAACTCAATTTTCTTTCCTGGTCAATGTGAGTGTTCCTATGCAGGTGGGTACTCATGTTTGTGTGCACAAGGGCAATGACAAGTGAGATATTTTTTACATAATTTCATTTCATTTTAATTATATGAAATGAACTTAAAGAGTTAAAAAAAGAGTCCTTTGTAGCCTGTTTTAGTGGCCTCTGAAGCGCAAGACTCAATAAGGAAATGTACTTTCCCGAATTTATGATGTATTAATGTTTAATGTTTTTGTTCTCTCAAAAAGAAATTCAAGTAGGAATGTCTTTCTAATCCATAAAATAAAACTAGTATTCTTCCCTTTTGTTGCCCAGGTGATGGGGGCGTAACATCATCTGTTCCCTCTCAAGCCACCCTTGCCAGCAGCAACAGCCTGGACCTCTTCGACCCCCTTCCTTCTTCCACTACCACAAACCCAACTAGAAAGACTCCAGAGTCCTTCCTGGGTCCCAATGCTGCTCTGGTCAATCTGGATTCTCTGGTGACCAAACCAGCTCAGCCACCACCAGTCATCAACCCATTCTTGGCCTCAACAGGTGGGAGAACAAAGAGAAAATATAAAGATGTAAAGGAATTGTCTGCAAAATCAAAAATCTTTCCATTTAGCACAGAGACATGGGTTTTAAGCAGGTAAACATGCTGGTTAACTTGTGCTGATTAGATAAGAGTTGGCAAGTTTGACATTGAAGTCAGTAAGCCAAAAGACGTGGACATACATGTGCAGGTCTGAACACATGCAAGTAGACACTCCTATCTACACAGTTTAATAGTGAGTCATTGACCCTACCCTGTCTATATTAGAAATAAAGTCAGCAGCAAGAGAGATGAATCATAGTTATTTGTTAAAATTCAAGTAAAAGATAGTATTTATCAATGTTTAGCATAAGTATTTGGCTTGTTTTAGAACTACATCTACTGTAGACTGTACTGGTTCTCTGTGAGTTTACTATCATTGACTTGCCTTCTTTGTCCCTTGTTTAAGGTGGATCTGCTGCGGCTCCAGCAGCCCATGCCAACCCCTTCCAAGTGAGCCAGCCAGTTCCTCCGACCCTCAACCAGATGCGTGTCAGCCCCATGCCCGCTGGGTTCGGTGGCATGACTGAGCCCATGGCCCTTTCTTCCCTGCCTGCTCAGCCCATCGCCATGGTCCCTCTGGCAGGAATGGCTCCCATGGGTCGCATGATGCCTGGAATGGGGGCTGGTGCCGTGGGAGGTGTAGGTACGAGTGCAGGGATGAGCGTTGGCATCCCCGCCTCCATGTCCATGCCTCAGCCCCTCATGAGTATGCCCCCCCAAGCTGGGACCCAGCCCACCGGAACCACCAACCCCTTCCTTTTGTGAGAGGATGACTTCCACCCAGAGTAACCTCTCCTCTCTCTCTTTTTTTCTCTTCCACTTCCTCCTTATGAAGCTTCAACATGAACAAGGAGATGTCTGATCCCATGTATCCCTTTTATAACCAACTCCCAGCCAGGTCCTAGTCAAAACCCGGCTTCCTCCTATCTTTATCAGACTATTCCGCCTCTCTCTTTCTCTCAATGCTACAAGCTGCCTAGTCCTGTGTGTTCCATACTGATCTGACGATGATGTTGGTGACCACAAAGCATTTGCATCTGTCTACAGACTTACAGAGTAGCAGGGGTGTTTACAGTTTTTTTTTTCCACAGAGGCAGGACTGGACATAGTGTTTCCTCTCCTGTCCTCTCATTCACTTGCCTCCTCTCCCTTAGGACTGCTCTTTTCCTCTTCTTGTGTGGTGGAGTGACAGGAGAGTCTGACTGTACTAACGCCAGGATCTTATCTCTTCAGTAGAGCTAATCTTTTATAAGCCCTGTCAGCTGAGAGTGAGTGTGTGTGTGTGTGTGTATGTGTGTGTGTGTGTACGTACGTGCGTACGTACGTGCGTGTGCGCACATCTTAGTACTTTTACACTGTGTATATTCCAGTGGGTTTTAATTCACACACTGGAGTATGGATGAGAGAGACAGTCAGATGTGTTTATACGGTATGTGTTTGTGAGTGTGTGTGTGTGTGTGTTACTAAGCAGGGATTTTGCACAATTTTTTGCTTTTTTAAAAATTTTCTTTCCGCGACTGTTGGGCTCACCGTTACACCTTAGTTTAGGGAGAGAGGCTAGCCGCTAAAAAAAATGGACGAGACAACCCACACTGCCTCGGCTCTTGGTACCACTCGGTCACAACTCTCGTCTGGTCACTTCCCTTCACTGCAGACCTTTCCCTGACCCTACCACGTGAACTTTGACCCTCAAGGGTCACGGGATTTACACTGAACGCTTGTCAAAGGAGATGATGACTCCCTTGCCCTCAAGGGGTTGAAAGGATGAATTAACGCAATTTTTGTTGAGTGTGCGTGTGCTCGCAGGTGTACTGTTAATGCTCAGATACTAACAGCCACATGTTAATGTTTGTGTCACTGAGTCCCCCCCCCCCCCCC
>JANJYP010126198.1:0-15685 GCA_024605115.1 Rastrelliger brachysoma | reverse complement strand
TTACCTGAGTGTATTTATTGCGTGAGGTTACAGTATAACCACACGTAGGACTCAGGATGTGAACCCCGGTCCCTAGAGTCAGATTCTCACCTATCCATTCTGATGCAACACTTTTTATGATTTGAGCGCAGTACTGTATATATAAATGTTCTAAATGTAATCCAGGGGGAAATTATATTTCTCACAAAATGTACTGTGGAGAAGAAATTGGTAGCACAAAAATGTGAGATAGGGTTTTAGCATGCAGAAACTACAGTGCTCTGTTGTGTGTGCCTTTCAGCTATAAGGTGGGTATCATAGACTGTAGGTGGTTATTCACATTTAATACCACATTTGCAGATGTAAGTAGCTAACCCTAGGTACAAAACATGCAAAAAAAAAAACTTTTACATGGGTGAATCTTAATGGTCATGTGTTTTAGCTCTGTTTTCACTGTGCTTTCGCTATTTTGGAGAGTTGCTGAACCTAAACTTTGGCAACAACCAATAGTTCATTTACAACACATCAACAACTGTTTTGATGTGTATTCAAATAAGCATTGCACTGAAGGTTGTTTCAATATGGGTTATATTTTGACTCAGCATATATCCATTGATTTTAATTAAAGATTGTGTGCAGTGTTGGGGAATATAGCACCTTGTCCCAATAGATACACTCTGCACAGGAGAGCTCATCTTGCAAGTTGTGCCTTTCCACTAATATAATAACTAAAAGTGTGAAAATGTTTCAAAATGTGGAAGAAAATCAATATTTTCACCACTTTCTGAACCACAACAGCAAACAACTGAACTGAAGTTTGCCCTGAGTAGTCTATAAGAATTGCAACATTTGTCCTGGTACCTAAAACATGACCTTTTCAAGGTCATTTAAAATACTCTGATACTAGCAGCAAAAGTATATGAATTCTCAAAAGTTCAAAATATTAGAAGCTCCAGATCAATTCATGTAGTAGAAAATAATAAACCCGAACCTGTAACCTTGATGTAATGTTCANATTAGAAGCTCCAGATCAATTCATGTAGTAGAAAATAATAAATCCGAACCTGTAACCTTGATGTAATGTTTATTTCCAACTTTTTTGCTGCCTTACATAATAGCGGCTCATCTGACAGTCAAATTTTTACAGCCGGTCATATCTTTAAACCAAATAAATATCCATCCAATAATACAATCCAAATGCATATCAGGATTAATGAGCTGTATTTGCATCTCTACATTAAGTGACAAAGTCAACACTAATGCCACATTTAGTGTTCAAGACCATAAACACTTCAGTTTAATGCAGAGTTTACACAGACTGAGATGGGGCATATTGTGTATAGATTGAGTGATAACTGAAGAAGAATGACCTCATTTTGTGATCATTGTATAATTATAAGACATGAGAGAGGACAAAAAAAAAAGCTTGCATGTGACATAGGACNGGGGCATATTGTGTATAGATTGAGTGATAACTGAAGAAGAATAACCTCATTTTGTGATCATTGCATAATTATAAGACATGAGAGAGGACAAAAAAAAAGCTTGCACGTGACATAGGATAAGACAAAGGCAGGACATGGGATAAGTCTCAGGATTTAATAGAGGAGGACAAAACATGATGCTTCAAAATGGAATGTGTTCCTCACTGAGCTTTACAGCACACAGGACTATAATAATCCTACTGACATATAGGGCTATTCCATATGGTGTTTTTAGGGATGGTAGATTATTATTAGATTTAGTGATAAACTGACCTTGGTGTTACTAAGCTTTATTAACACTTCTTCCAGGTAATATAAGGGCTTATTTATCCACGGCAATGTGAGCCTGTACAATCCGAGACACGCGGTAGTAAGGATAAATATTTGACTTTCTGAGTTTACACTGTTTGTTGAGGATTATGAGTTGGAGAGACCAAACACTTCATGCACAAGGTCTTGTCTCCCTCCACCCTGAGTATCTGTCTATCCATCATTTTTCCTGAACCAATCCATCACTCAACCTCTCAGCGGGTGGGGGGGTAGGGTGGAATGGGGGTTAGGGGGGTGCTTCTCCATAAATACAACCTTGTAAACACACCTCTTGTGTTACCGAGACTTCATATTCACTCCGACTGTGCGTGTGTCGAGATGTGTTTTTACAAAGCGTGCCAGCGTGTTTACAGATAAGGCCGGCGATGTTGTGGGAGTGGTTTGATTAACACACGAGGAGCAGAGATTTTCTCATTCATTAGTAAAGAAGCTACAGCTATACTAATCGAATGTGAAACGTCTAAGGAATCAAACCGCATGAGCTTATTGGATGTTCTGCTGTAAATCAATTTTAGCATCTTTTAACTGCCACAAGTAACACATACAATTCGACTGTGTTGACATGAAGTTCCAACAGATTACGGAAGCGATTATCATTGCTGCTCATGTTGTTGATATCATCTCTAGGAGAGCTGCCATAGTAAGGTGTGAGGGTGTGACAACACATCTAATCCATTATAGATCTTGAGGAAATGTATTGTTGCACTTTTGCTTTGTTGTTTTCTAGGTTTTCCACAATTATACTGACATACAGTATAAATAGACTTAGGCTTTTTTTTTTTTCTTGCTTTTGGATCTTTTTTTTTTTAATTGAATGACATCATTTTACATGTTCTATATTCTAATACCTCACATTTTTAAAGCCACAAGGCATTTTAAATAGAAGTCGTAGGCTGTCACAAATCAACAAGGTGACCCAAAAAAGGTCACGAGTCACATTCATGTCTGAATATCTGACAACTCAATTAAAAAACTTCATCAGGGATAAAAAAAAAAGAGGAAAAAAAGGTAGAATCCTAATTACCAAGACATTTTTTGCTTAATTTTCATTTTAATTGTGAACTTGCCTTCAGCGCCTATTAACTTCTGACCCCCCGGTCATTGGTCATGAAGCATAATTTATTTCATAAGGCCAAAAAAAAACCCAATCCTCAACCACCGGGCAAAATAACCTTTTAATGACCATATACAAAATAATTAGGCAATGAAAAAAAGTCACGGTAATTGGTGCCCTATAATCCATGCCATTTCAAAGTTCACAAAGAATCCATGAAAACATTAAAGCAGCTCTAATCAACATATTTATATTGATTTCTCCTCAACTTTAACAGAGTATTTAAGCCTCTTACAGTTAATTGTTTTGGTTTTAAAGGTTTATTATCTTACTGGGGCAGCTAGGGGCCATGCATCTGACACGTTTCACACGCTCTAATGCCACATTTCCATTTTCAGAAATACTGAAAGACAAAGACATAACTGATAAACACGGCAGCGTGACAAAAAAACACTGTCAGCGTGCAGACAGACAAGACAGAGCAGCACAAAACAAAGCTCAGATCTATTATTTTGTACTATGCACGCTGCTTACAGTCAGTCAGCACCTTTTCTGGCAGCAGTACAGCATTACTCCCTCTCCTCTCACGCTGTGGGTACACAGGCAGGAGCAAGAGGAAGTTACTGTGGTTACGGTGACGCTTTATGTCTTCCGTCGCCCTGAATCATCCTTGCAATTTCCAATAATAGCTTTTTTTTTGGTTACTTCTGAGGCCATTTCATTCATCCAAATAATTTGTACTTTGAAGATGCCCTTGTGAACATTGAGAATAAATAATCTTCAAATTTAACATTCTTTTTTATTGAATCTGTTTGTCCTTGTTTGAATTCCCTGCCCTGGGCTACTTAATTATATACTATTCTTGAAGATGTTATGGTTTTTATAGCACTTGATCCAATTAGATCTATATTACAGCAGGTGGTTATTTCTTGAATTAGTTCAAGAGGTTAGTTGGTGTACAAATGCAAATGCAGGAAATTTGTTCAAAATTATTTTTTTTGTTTGTTTATCCCCTGGACCCTGGTTAATTATGTGTCTGTCCAAGTTTTCTCGTCTATTTTTATAAGCAGGTGCCCGTGGTGAGGAGAATAGATCTTGTGTTGTAAGAAAATATCTGGGGTGTATTTCAAAATCGCAATCCAATAAGAACCAATTGGCAAAAACAAAGCAACAAAAAAAAGTCTTATGAAAAAGATGATTGTTCATTAGGTCATAGAGAAGTCGAATGCCCCCCGCTTCCCACCCGCAGGAATGAATCACTCTACAAGCTGAAGTCAACACTCTGCAGCCTTGAATTTTCTGTTTGGTTCAGTGTCACCGCTCTTGTCGACTCCCATTTTAGCAGCTATTTTTAGCATTAAAAAAACGTCTAAATAACTCACTATACTCTACCAGCCCAGAGCCAAACAGCATAGGAAACATGAAGAGACAGTGAGCAGCGAAAAGAAAAGATAGAGACTAGAGCTGGTGAACGTAGTGGAACATTTGCTATAGCAGCCAAAGAGACAGATGAATCTGCCTGATGCGTAAATAGGCAGCAAGTCTAAGGCCCGTTTCAGAAGGAAGGTTCACAGTGGTACAGTAGAAATTGACCCATCTCAGCTTGACTAGAGCCAGCTGGTGGTGTGGCTCGTCGTGACTCAGTTTGTCAAATTGCCACTGGCTCGCCTTACATTTTCAAACATAAGGCGCATCACCTGTTTCAGCAACTAATCATCTCATAGTGGAGTCAGCTGGTCAAGTCAAATCGCTAACTGTCAGATGGTCAAAATGGCAGAAATGGAGAGAGGAAAGAGAGGGTCACTTCGTTACAACTGACAGTTTGGACATTTGCTATAAAACTGCAATCCTCAAATTCTCAACCCTTTTGGTTTTTTTTTATGTTTTTGCCGTTTCGGTGCTAAGACTTGAAGTGTAACTAATTCACTCTCACTTTCCTTTTTTCATGTATTCATATATTGAGACACTACTATGGTATGCAGCTACAAAAAAAAAGCCAGTACCGTGAACAGAAGAACAGAGAGATGCTGCTGTAGAAACAATACACCATTTTGACTAGTCACACTGGTGTAAACTGACACTACAACAAGCTGCAAGTGATGCATCTCATCACAAATCTTTGGTCTAAACTGGCCTTTTTTTTTTGGTCTGTGATGACTTTTTTCTATTTCTATGTGTAAGTTTTACCTTGTTTTTATGTCAAGTTTAGTGAAAGCAATCATAGTGCAAATTTACCTCGTGTTTCTGGTGTCTTCTGTCTGGACAGATGATGCTGGAATGATTTCTAACTGCAGTCTTCATTCATACACTTACAGTTCTATGATGTCATGCCATGTTCTGGAATGACAAAGAAATACAAGTTTAAATGAAAACAATGACAAGACAATGTTTAGGTGAGGGATTACAGTAAACTCTCAATAAACAGTAAAAATGACTGTAACATCAAGCTTTAAAAATTCACTCCTCCCTACTCTGCCATAACCGACATGAAGTACTAGATGTACAGTATAATCCTCCTACAGCACAGCGATGAAGCGCAGACCTGAATTTAAAATCCAGAGAGATTAAAGTTTTAATTTTGCCAAAGTAAATGACACACTTTAGTTTATTTTAATAAGATGACACATTTCACATAGCTACTGCTGACCTGCAAAAGAAGATGCAGCTTTTGAATGTTCACAAACCATATATACACTCACCCCTATTCTGTCATAACCAACATGAAGCACAACACTTAGCTTTGAAGTCGTGCTGTGTGACATGAAAAAAAAATAAATAAATAAAAGGAAAATTCATGCACCTGGTGGACACGAATCAATAGATAAAACTGTGTGACTACTTGATGAAATTTGCAATCTGCTTCCAGCCTGATGTTAAAAGTGAAATTTTGTATTCGGTAAATGTTAAATGGAGTGTACTTACAGAGCACTTCTCTAGACTTTTGACCACTCAAAGGGCTTTTACACCACAAGTCACATTCACCTTACCACGCAGGGTGCCAAACTGCTCATCAGGAGCTAACATTCATACACACATTTCTACACCACTGGCACAGCCATCATGACCGATTTTTTGGGTTAAGTATCTTGCCCAAAGACACGTTGACATGTGGACTTAAGGAACCAAGAAACAAACTGCTGATCTTTTGATTGGTGGATGGCTGCTCTACTTCCAGAGTCATGGGTGCAATTGTTCAAAAATGTACAAATCAGTTAAATCTGCAAAAAAAGATTAATAACACATTGATGTACTAGTGATGAACTGATTATTACAGAGTTGGCTTTCATCATTTTGTGCTCAGTTTGATACTTTTGACTAAAGTTCCTCATTTAAATGGTCTTAATTGGTAGAGTTGTATGTTTGATAAATGTCGACATAGCATAGTAACTAACATTTTACAACAGTGATGTGCTGAGCAGCAGATAGAGTGAGTGCCTGCTTTAGTACTTCATGATTGATGGCATCTCTTCAGCAGAGGTGGTCAGTGCAAAGACAAAAATATCAAAGACTGTGGCCCTCAAGATCCTCAAGGAGTGAAACAATGGTTCCCAGGAGCCCAGCATCTGAGTCTTTGAGCAGCACATTTCAACAACATATCTAACATGAACTGTTCGCTGTTTCACCTGTCCCACTTCACCTCATTTCTCTCCAGCTTGCCATGCTGAAAATGATCCGTGTTCAGGGTTTGGGCAAAATTGTTGGATTTTGTGTTGAGTTTCAAACACATGGGGTGGACGTGTCTCGCATTTGAAATGCCGGACGAGAATCTCCTCAAGCTGCTGTGTGAGAGACACGGCAACCTGCTCTCTTTTCAGCAAATCCAAGCCATCACAGAACAGATACATAGCTCTGATCATTCTAGCAAAAAGCAGTGATATATATACACCAGTGGAAGTAGTACACCAGCACTTTTGAAAACACCTAGAACCTTGCCGATTTTCAACAATCTCATTGAGTTGTAATGCCACAAGCTAACATGTCGAACTGTGCAGGAATTGTTTGTGACATCTTCTAAAATGTGCTTCTTTTCTTCCTCCCTCAGGTGTCCTAAAGTGATTCTTGGTGTTTCCCATCCCAGAGGCTGCAGATATGTGGTGTCTGGATGCTGTTCTGGCAGCACTGTACCTTGGCAGGGTCCCATTCCTCAGCGCTGCCAGTATTACCTGGTGCGTAATCTAATACACCTGAATTTATTTGTGCAGCTCCATGTCCTAACACAAACAGAAATATGTTGTATCTTGTCGGCTAATGTAATTTTATATATTCTCTAGATGGAAACTATGGTGTAGACAACTGGGTAAGCTGGATGCTGAATGACGGGACCCATACACTGCTTGAATTGAAGGTATGAAAGTCTTAAAAGCAGGTTGGATATTGGATATTATTTGAAATTATGAAAAAATATATTTGTTGATTCACACCACTGATGAGTATAAGGTTGTGACTCTGGCTTTATGGCCCAAAATCACATAGGGAGCTCCATGTTCAGCAGCCTAGGTGGGCCTTGCTTTACGTCACAAGTACAAATAAGCTCTGCATTTACAACAACGCTCATGGATATAAGAACTGGATTCATCTGACTCACCACTGAATTTGTTTATCTGTTGAAGCAGATGCTGTGTCTGAATCTTTACAAGATATTAACTCAAACTGTAGCTCTGAGTCACCTTTTAATAACCATGAACACACAGGGTTACAGTGATGCACTGACGAGATATCAGTGGTTCTGTGGTTAAGTTAATACGCTAGCTAAAATGTCATGTCAGGGTAGAAATTTTTACTGGACAGATGGATGTTAAATTGATTGAAGGCTCCATTTACTCATTCCTTGGTTGACATGCTTCATCCAGTGAGACAGCCGCACCTGCTTTTATGAGTCATCAGGAGATAAGGTATTGTGGTATAGCCACAGCAGTGAGATGGGTGAAAGAAAGGTGAAGGGTGAGGGGGTCAGAACGTGGTGGTGTTAAACGCGGGAGATGAAAAAACCTAAGAGGCTAAATGTTATATTCTAAAAGCAATAGCCTAGTAATCCATTAATTACATCACCAAGTATATCAATGACATCATCCAGTATCCTGCAAATCTAATGTAAATATAAATGTAAATTTCCCCACTGTGGGACTAATACAGGAATATCTTATCTTGTAAAAAGACGTGGAAATAATAGAATCATTTAAAGATCAGGAGAATATTTCTGGAAGAGGTAAGACAAGAAAATCACATTTAAACAGTAGGAAAATTAGGTAATCTAACTTTTTATAAATATAAGTAATATTTTTGCATTTAATATCAGTATGCAGCAAGATCTAAGCAATTTGGCAAGCTGTGTTTTTCCCATATGTCTCACTACCCACAGATGGCATTTTCTACTAAATGTTAAACAGTGAAAACTGAGTGATGTAAAATGGACTGCCCCTTTAATCTAAAGTCGTATGTCATATATTTGAATGGATAAAAACAGATATAAGCACCAGGTGGGAAATTAAAATAATAAAGCTGCCTAAGGCACAAATATAAAAACCAGTGGCACCTAAGATTTTACATTAGCACAGACTGTAAGTAAATGTATCAAGTTTCTTTCAGTCTCTGATCAAATCTTCTCAAAACTCTAAACATACGATGAAGCAAACTAGAGCTGCAGCTCTCACTGTGAGCACAGATGACAAAGAATGACTGTTTTTCTCTGCAGGATGTGGTCATAATAAAAAAAATTTTCATTCGCTGTGGGTATTGACTCTGTAGCCTGGGCTTCACACATGATCAATAGCAATGTATAATGTCTGCTCTCCACCGGTCTTAATAATGAGCCTCCAACACAGCCAAATTCTCATTTTGTTTGGCTTTGAAAGAATAACAAGGTTGTTAGTTACAAAGGTTACATTGATTAATATCCCTTCTCTCCCATCGATGGATGAGTAATTCTTGATAATGGAACATGCTTTGCTCAAAAGAATCGATCGGGGGTTCACGGAAGTGATGAAAAACTATCTGGGCGCTATCCGAAAAAAAAAAAAAAATGAATTAGAGGGCGAGCACAGGGAGGGGGCAATGAGCTCCTGCCTTTCCTAGACGTCTTAACTTGACAGAGTGAAAACAAAGATGACAGGATGGATATATATACAAAAACCAAAAATTCATTAACATTTGCTTAGTGTTTTTTTTTAACCGCCAAAACCAAAATTGCAGGAAATCTAGAGACAACCGGAGCCTCAGTGTGAAAATCAACTGTGTATATATATATATGTATGTGGGCAGCTTGATACCATTCCACATCCTGCTTGTGGACAGATTTGAAATGTCTCCATTGATCATACATATGGCAGATAATACACACCATACCTTTTAAGATAAATCCTCTACCATCACCACGCTTTAAATTCAGCTGAGCCAAATATATTTTACCGCTTTTAGTAACATTCATGTTATTTTTTAACAGTGACTGGAGGACCAAAAAAAAAAAAAAAATCCTACATGATTCCCTTTTTGGTTTTGTGTGACATCCTCTCTTGAGGTGACACTGAGATGCCATTCTCATCATCTAATCTCCACCACCCTCCACCCTTTTGCTCCTGCCTATCTCTGTGACTGAGGCAGACACACTGGTGGAGGGCCAGATGGTGTGTGTTACACTTGTTTTGCTGTCTTGCGACTGTTATTTATACGCCACGGAGGCAGCCCACCCCCACCCCCCCATCCATCCATCCTACACACACACACACATACACACACCCTCCCTCGACTAGACGCTTTTGTTTTTTGGAGCTCGCTGAGGAGAAGGAGGGTGAGGAGGAGCGAAAGGGAGACAAAAACAAATGTCCCTATTAGATTATCACCTCAGCCCCTGTGGAAGAACTCTTTCCTCCTGTCTACTGTGTGTGTAGCTCTCACCGGCGTGGGCGTGTGGCCCCCCGCTGCCAGGAACAGAATACAGCGGTCTGATATCTCAATATCACTGGTATTAGCCCTGGAAAGAGGCCATGGATCATTTTAATGCCACCTTGTGTACAGGAAGCCCCAAGTAATGGATCGATGATACATGTCCCCCGGCCACCCATGACACCTAAAAGCTATATACACATACACATACTGTACCCAACCTTACATTCCCTCCTTTTTTTTTTCTTTTTATTCCACATTCCCTTCCCCTACCCGCTCAATAAACTGTGTGAAAAAGCAATATCTCTCTTGAAGGCAGAGGAATATGATTAAAGCTTTCGCGCTGCCGTTATCATCCCGTTAACAGCGAACAAAATGAAGCAAAGTGAATTACCTCCAGCTGTCACTGTGTAGCCCGCAGACCCCGAGTCAAGGGCCCGTAATGTTCAAAGTGTTGTTGACGCTTATAATGATAGATAGAAGACCAAGAAAAGCACATAGGGTCTCTGTAAAAAGAAATCCTGTTGTTGCAGTTGTCCATTGTTTCCGCTTAAAAAAAGTTGTGTCGGAATTTTCTTAAAGAGAACCCAGTGCTCTAAATATCTTGACATTGAATAGTTGCAGTCATTACAGCAGCAGCCGAAAAACTTTTACATTGTAAATAGAATACAGTACAGCGTGTGAATTCTCTGCATGGCTTTGTTAAATATAAATCTATCAATCAAACTTTATTTATAGGGCTTTTCATACAAGTCAGATGCAACAAAGTGTTTTACAAGTGACAAATGCACATGGTGGTGAATATGGATTGGGAGGTAAATGCACACTGTAATACAAGTAAAATGACCCAAAAAATTATAATAAAGTGAATTGTAATTAAAATCTTTCATTTTTATGTTGAAAATTAAGTTTAAGGAAGTTACAGTACAGTTGCTAAAAAAAATCTATAAAAACAACCAGAGCCTGAAATGCAGCTTGGATTTGTAGGTATTGTGCATCATTTAATTGACTCCTACAAATCCAGGTATAAACTCAGTACTATGCTCTATACTGTAGTTGCTATGTGGACCTACTTTTGTTACACCACTTAAATTAAGTCATGGAAATGTGGTAAAACATTCTGGAAAAGTTATGGAAAAATGTTTAAATTTCAAAACCTTTAAAAACCTATTTGAATAAGGCATCATTAAAACATAAATCAAGAGAATTGTTAAAATAATGAGAAATATAGAGATGAATATTGTAATAACTGGACATTACTAACACACTTAAAAACACATTAAAAGTCATTCAAAACACAGCAGTCAGGGCCATCACCTCTACACTTAAGTCCAAACATATCACTCCAGTCCTGAAATCACATCACTAGTTCCCAGAACAAAACCAGAATCATATGTCAAATATTTTTTACCTATAGTCTTTAAAGGCTCCTCCCTGGACACGTCTGACCCGCTCACAGAGTTCAGCCCTGTCACGCCTGTCAGGTCATCAGGTAGAGGTTTTATAACTGTATCTGGAATAAGATCCACATGGAGTGAGTGAGCTGTTAGTTCCTTTAGTCCTGTTTTTTAGATCAAAGTGTCTGATAACCTGAGATTTATCACACCCAACACAATGGCAAACAAACTGAAAACTCTAGACTTGCTGTATTGTCTGTCTGGGTTTGTTATTGTCATGTGGAGGTGTTTGTCTTTGGTATTTTTATAGCTTATTTTCTTTATTTTCTGCTCTGTTACATTTTATTTCTTGTATTTTTCTATATGCACATGTACAGTACTCTATTTGCAAGGTCATATTATGATCAGGTTAAAGGGTTAGTTCAGGTCACCCCGAAATAAGAAAAAAAATATTTTCAATTTCCTTTACCTCTAGTGGTATCGAGCTATTTAATTTCATAAATCCAGGTTTGGAATATACTTTCTTAGATTTCTTTCACCACCCAGTACAGTAGAGGTGAATGTAATTTTGTCCGCAGCGTTCGCAGAATTGAAACCGGCATTCGAAAAAAAAAATGTTAAAGCAAAGATATCTTTCTAGACACAGTGTTCATAACTCCAAATAACTCACAGAACATACAATGAGCTGTTTTTAATGGAACTACTTTCTTGCTAAAGAAATAGTTCCGGTTAAGGCAGAAAGCAAAACTTTCTGTGAGAGTCTTGAATGACTCAAGCCTTGGCTATCTTTTTTTTTTTTTTCCCACTGTGATGCTACTAATGTGAAACATCTATTAAAAAGCCCCTAATCAAAATTTCACCCAGGCGCTGTTTGAACAGGTATTACAACATTGATTTTCACTGTACTTTAGTTAGACTGATCATCATCCCAGGATAAGAAGGTAACAGTGAAACAGTAAGACTCCGGTTGTGTGCAGGAGGAGGTGTAAATTATTATTCCTGTCATCACGCTGAGATGTCTGTGTCTCATCCCTCCTGTGGCGTGTTGAGTTGCTGAATTCCACACGGATTACAAAAAAAAAAAAAGACAGGAAATGTACGTTTATAGGCATTCCAAACATGCCATTTACTTTGTTAATCCCATCCTTTATCAGCTCTTGTTATATCCGGAGTGTGCTTCATGGGGTGGGAAATATCACAGAGGGAGATTGGGGAAAGGAGAATGAAGGGGGGGTTATAAACACTGTCATTAGAAAATGTTCACTCTGTCCTCTTTTTTTTTTGCAATCCTTCAAAGATAACATTACAGTTTTGCCATCAAATGAAATACCATCAGCTCTGACAAAAAAAAAAAAAGAAACGCTAATCGGCAGCAGCAGAAACGCTAGAGATGAGATGAGAGCGGACTCAGACAAGGAGAAAGAAAATGAGATAGAAGGAATGAGTGTAGGAGTAGGAGACTGATTACAGCAGACTGTCTGATCCCTTTTTTCAGTTTCCCCCCTTAACCCCCCCTCCACCCCCAGTTTGATTACAGCCTAGTCAGCACGCCTCAAACCTGCCTTTCTGAAATATGGAGGGGGGGGACAATATTACGGTTGATTCTGTGATCAGCTAAGAAACATGGGGAATGTACTGTAGCACGACCTGTAGAAACATCTGGTCAAACCTCAGGATGTATTAGCATTAAAAACAGTGTGTACAGACAGGAACTAATACAACTCCTGTTCATGCTCCATGCAGTGAGCTCTCATGTGAATGGGGGAAAAGCACAGTGTTGATAAATTAAGTGGAATAAATTAGGGCAGGGACTCATTTTGAGCCAGGCTGACAATTAAAGATGCCTAGGGAATCCCCCCAGTGGTAACATCCATCTCCCCTTTTACATCCATTAAACAGGAGCAATCATCTTGATTGACACAATGAGTGCTTATGAAAAAAAAAAAAAACAGATCAGTAGACATGTCTGCTCGACTTTTCCGCAACAACTTCAATAATTTAAGTTTCTCCGTCTGGTTTTGAAAGGTGCATGTAACAGTTGACCTGACAGCTGTTGCTTTGGACATTCATATCGATTAAACTTATCTTTGTAACACTTAACACTATTTGATTACAGCAGTACTAATCAATATTTATATATGAAGGAGTGTTAATAATTATATATTAGGAAGCTGGAATTATCACTCCAGTTTCGTAAAGTAATACGTCCCTGAGCAAAAAAGGGTCCCTCAGTAATAAAAGAGGAAGAATGTGTGCGCTTTTTTTTTTCATTTTTATTTAATTTAATTTTTGTCAGGCTCTAAAGTAATACAAATACAACACAAGGTTTGACCCATTCTCTTTCTGGTCATTGTCAGAAAACCCTACAGTAGTACATCCAAAACAAAATAAATGAGTCAAATATGAGTTACAAGGTCTCCACCCCTGAATAAAATAAAAGTTGTTTTGGGGGACGTGAGCTTCAGCACCCAGGGGCCCCTGAGAGTACTGCTGCAGCCTTGTGTACAGCTCACTGTTTTCAATGTCATTTACAGATGTAGGATAGCTGTCTTTAGCAAAGAAAAGAAAAGAAAAAGTTTTGACAAGCCCTCTACTACACTGTATCCAGACAAAGGAAGTGACTAACTACTGAACATGGAGCACTTAGAGGATAAAGATGTGTCCTTTAGGAGTTGATGAAGAAAGCAGAAGGGTAGGGTTATATATAAATTTGGGTGGATGGTCTGAAACGGGACTCCAAATGAGTTTTACTATATCAGCTTTAGGTTTATGTTAGTGTTATGTACATCCAAAATCATAGTAATTCATGATCATGGTTAATAGAAGCCAGTGATAACTGTTGGTAGGAGACAACTAGCCATAAACAGGGGAATCCTCTGTGAGAGTCAGACATTTTTCAAATTTTGCCAACACAAGTGAATATGCATTATTGTAAGCGTTTGGCCAATCGACTGTGTTTTATTTTTTTGTTTTTTGTTTTTTTTTTTTGATGAGAGCAGTCTCAGCTTTGTTCTGAAGAAGAGAGAAGTAGCAGTAGCAGCTCCTCATTATGATCAATATGCAGCTTTAAGCTCATGTGAACTCAAAATGATGCAATTATAACAGTGGAAATGAAACAGAGTTTTACATTAATTGGAAAATCAAAGCTGTTACCATTTTTTTTTGTGTGTGTGCTATAAAACAATCCAGCAGATTCCCCACCCACTCACATTCATATTCACTCCATGGAGAAAAAAAAAGTGAAATTATAGAGATGAGCTCAGTTTACAGTCATTTCTCTCAAAAAGTGATGTTTAAGCTCTACAATCTTTAAGTCTTTAACAACTCAGAAAGGTTAGATGTTAAGATGTAATGCATAGAGAAAAAAAACAGCTGTCAGATAACATTCCAGATGTGGCATAGCTTCAATTTTAAGAAAAAAAATGTGCTTATCCAGAAGAGGCTAAAGGTAACGCTTGACTATTGTGTTGTTGCAGATCGCTTTATGTTTTCATTTTTTTTCTCATTTCGCCTGGATGGTGTGCGGCTTGGCCCCGGAGGGTGGACAGACGTAGGTGTTTATTCAGCATGAAATGAGGTGAAGCCTAAAAATACACGGGGGTCGAGGAGAGGGGGCACCGGGCAGGGTTAAATGGTTGGACCTTCATTCAAAGAGCCACAGAATGAACAGCGTCGCCTCATTAGCGGCCTGATATGGAAGCAGGTCCATCTGGGATAGGAGTAAGAAGAACCAGAGAGGCTGGAACTTAGCACGGAGGAGGGAGAGAGGGGAAGGAGATTGGATCTTAGGACACACACACAGACACAAAGAGAAGTGCAATAGAAGCACACATGGATGTTTACTGCAACTAAAGTCAGAGACAAAGTCAGACAAAACAAACACAGATACTGTAGATATTTACAGAGCACTGACGCAGAACCAAATGTGTTCTATTTTATGTACATATACTGGATATCTACACTCATTTAAGTCTGTACCTTCTGTCTTCCCGCCTACACGCTTTCACTCCATCAAATTCAAAATAGAAATATAAATTATGCATATAATATTCTAAATATGTGTAAATATCACAGACAACAATACATTCTTCCTAAGGGAAAGTAGTTAGTTTTACTTGTGATGAATAGGCAAATATTTGAGTGGGTATTTTATGTGTATGTTTTGCTTAAAGGGCTATTCCAGCTATTTAATATTGGTGGACTCTTAAAGGAGAACTCCGGCCATTTTTGATTCATATATCATTTTCCATTTTGTTTCGCTCAACACTGGGTGACCGTGTTGGGGGAAGCAAGAGACCTGATTAAAAATGAGTCTCCTGTGGTAACCCAGTGCTTCGGGATAGCTATAACGCTAACTATGGGGGCAAATGCTTTAACCGCATCCAGAAAAGCCATTACTAGCCGATTGTTGAACATCTGCGTGCCTAGCCACTATAGCTGCAGGGCGTGCAGACACTTAACAGTTGGCTAGTAATGGTTTCTCCGGATGTAAACTGAGTTATCTGAGGTGATTGTCTCCACGCAAAAAACATAAAGTTTATACTGTTTCGCTACAGTATATG
>JANJYP010126183.1:0-11545 GCA_024605115.1 Rastrelliger brachysoma | reverse complement strand
AGTAAGATACTTAGTATTTTGCACATTACGGTATCTAATTTTGTTTTCTACTATAAGGAAGGAAATGGAAATTTGATCATATGTTCAATTTCTATTATAGAATAACTGTAGATAGATATTGTCAGGAATACTACACAGNCTATTGCAAACACTGAAACTTTTTAAATAATTAATATATATAATATATATATAATTAATTAATTAATAATTAATCTTGATATCATGAACATTTTGAAATAACTCTCCTATAAGAAGCAATATTCCACCTATGTTATAGTAAGATACTTAGTATTTTGCACATTACGGTATCTAATTTTGTTTTCTACTATAAGGAAGGAAATGGAAATTTGATCATATGTTCAATTTCTATTATAGAATAACTGTAGATAGATATTGTCAGGAATACTACACAGTTTCTTCTCATCATAAAACTTGTGCAAGTGCAGATGTATCTCACAGATTCAAATTTCTAAAAACTGGACATCCATGTAAGCTACCATGAGGTCATCAAGTCTGAGACCACTTTCCCATAAAGTAGTCTCAGACTCAACTCTATTTGTCTGACGGTGTCTAAAATTCTCAACTCATCGCTGTTCTCCTCTTCTTATTCATAATTTCAACTCTCCTGGGGATCTGTCACAGATGTCAATGTTGCCATAAGGAAAATTGCTACCCTGTTGAAGCCTGACAAGGACATAACTCACGATGGGGATCACATTATCATCAAGACCCTCAGCACTTTCAAAAACTACAACATGGATTTCCATGTGGGCAAAGAGTTTGAGGAGGATCTGTCTGGAGTGGATGACAGGAAATGCATGGTGAGCAATTTAGACTAAGGAAGGGGTTTAATACACTTTTGTGAATGTATGCATACTGCTTTGCAATTTTTATCCACTTGGTAAGCCAATATATGGTGCAGTTACATCACAATTCAAAGTGTGAGCAAATGTGGTATTATCACATATCCTATGGGTGCAAAACCCAATGTGAATTTAAACCTCTTGGTGGCATACCTCCAGACTGTAATGAGCATATGGTGTGGCAGGATGCAGCCATGTTATACAAGACTTTAACCTACCTACTTACAAAATTTTCACACCCATGTCAGGAATGGAAGAAAAGAACTGATTTACTAAACAAATACAGATGTGTCAGATTCTGCAGGAAAAGAACTGGAGTGTTGCAATACAAAAGAAATGAGTAAAATATAGTTAATCAGATTGTGTCACTGAATACTGAATAGGATCAAAGATTATCTGTTGTTCCCCAAGACAAACCCCTTTTTTGTATGCTGATAGGCTGATTATAGATAAGCTATAAGCTGTTTAAAGGGTCGCTGAGAGAGGAGGTCACGTGCATCTGTATGTGCTGATTTTATCTGAAATAGTTTTAATTATTTAATTGTTAAAACAGATGTATTATTAAGAGTAATGAGCCTCTCAGGTCAGCATATTGCATATATTTAAATCTATGACATATGAGAGGAAACATCCATCTACACTGTTAAATTATTGTATAATATATCATATTAACACTCATGTCTCTTTCCCTGACCTGTGACCCAAGACCACCATCACCTGGGAGGGAGACAAGCTGGTGTGTGTGCAGAAGGGAGAGATTGAAGGAAGAGGCTGGACCCACTGGGTGGATGGAGATGAGCTTCATCTGGTAAGAAAACATTGGTTCCTGCCATGCATATTCATGTATGCTATTGGGACACTTTAATCCACATCCAAAATGCCTCTCAGCTCTGTATATGCAGCGCATATATTCTTATGTACAACTGTAGCGTGAATCAGCCCACCAGCTCCAGCAGAATTAATATCCATCTCTGTGAGACACACATGCACATAGAATATGTGAGTTACAAGTAAATAGATGTAACTCATTTACAGGTAGATAAATCCTTTTGTTTCCACATAAGGAACAGCATTTAAAGGTATAGTTTCAAAGGGAAACACATATTTTAATCCTAAAGAGCTCCTAACAGATCAACCTTTCTGTTTGTTTACTGATGGAAAACGGTAGGTAAAAAGTTATTTACATATTGTGAAATGAAACGCCATTAAGTTTCTGCCTCTCATTTATGTGGCTCCTCTCTCTGTCATTGTGAACTGAGACTTCCAGTGATCAAGTGCATATCAGCCTCTGCTGTATCATTATCTTGACTTTCCCGATCTAATTTCTGTTAGGACTTCAATAAATTATTTATTTATTTATTTATTTATTTATTTATTTATTTATTTATTTATTTATTTATTTATTTTACATCTCCTCTGTGAAATTCATAGCATGGCCTAGTGTGACCTGTAATGAAAGCATTAGCATCTGAATAGACTTTAAAGTAATGACTAGCACATTACCATTTTCATTAGCTCAGCATTATCAGATTTTCCCTCTGTGTGATTACTGCTATCAAAGCTAAGCAAAAATAATCTGCCAAATTATTTGGTTTAAGTGATGCCAACAGATGTTTTCAATCAGCAGCCATGAAATTGGTTATTAGTGCGAAGTTCCCAAGAGCTAGTGGGATATTTGAATATAGAGCAACAGTGGCCTCCAGTGGCAGAAAATGTATTACAAGTTAATTATCTAGTGAAAACGAGCCCAGTCAGTCATTCTGAATTTAGCAGTTTTCCTTTGTGAGTTGAAGATACTGTCCTCTCAAGCTAACCAATAATATCAACAACCATTTTAAAAATAGACTGGATCGTCCGTAACATATACTGTCTCAAATCTGAAAACTGAAAGATTTATAATTTGTAGACTCATGATTTAGTCAGCAAACTGTAGACTGGAGGACTGCCCATTCAGTGTTGCAATGACCTCCTAACATCTTTAATCCATTGTCAACCTGTCATGCCTGTAGTTACCGTTGCGAAGTCTTTTGCACACTAGGTTGTCTTCAGGTTGTTTTAACCAGGCTGTAACTATAGCATTAAGGAAGACTCACAATTGATCAATAATGAAACTGATTCCCTATATGGAATCAATCAAAATTCTGCAATATATATTATATAATTAGCATTCACCTCTTGGTTCTTTTTTGAGTAATTTAAAAATTGTTTGTTTGCAGGAGCTGAGAGCTGGAGGAGTTGTTTCCAAGCAGATCTTTAAGAAGACCTAAGTTGGCTGTTGTTGAACAAGACGGTTACCCTGGCTGATTCACAGAGACACACTAGACAAATCCCCCTGATCATCCAGCCTTCCTTTGGTCCACTCATACATCCCTCCATCTGTGCATCTACCCACATGCTTTTCTATTACAAATGTTATTTTCACCAAAAACAGATATGCTATATATCCATCAATATGGTTGCCTTCTCTGCCAAAGCCAATTCAAAGAGGCAGGGCAGTATGTCTATTATGTTATATCCCAAATGCTACACTGTATATCTGTCTCAGGGTGGGAGCTCCTTTGATTAACATGTTTAGATGTGTTGGAAACATTACATACTGGTAAGTGTAGCTGATCTGATGATGGTGAGCCACAATGAGAGTTCTGTGGTAAAGTTATGGACAAAGTGAAGAGAACAGGAATTGAAATGCTTAATCCCATTCAAAGTCTCTAAAGAACTGATGTGGTTTGAGATACAGAAAGGAAAAAGTTGAAGATTTGAGCATGGTTGATGGCTTCAACATCTTTGCTACTAATGCCATAGCTATCAGGATACATTGTGTATGTATGTGTGTGTGTTTGTGTGTGTGTGTGTGCGTGCGCGCGTGTGTGTGTATATATCCCTCCCAATTCCATTGGGACTGTGCCATTGATAGTAAAATGAATCAATCAATAAAGGAAGCAGTGCTCAATAATGTCATTTGTCTTTTCCTGAGTAGTTACTTTAAACCTTGTGTTATTTATTTTGTTGAACAGACTCATTGGAAAAGGAAATGTTTTGTATGGCAAGTCAGCATCCTGCTATAAAACCAGACAGACCACTGAATTAATTGATGTTTCACAGGCCAAGAGACTTAGTGTTATCTGAAAATGCCTCTCCAGACATGCACGAGGCCTCTGAGGGCCTCTAGTTCAGAATTTCAGTGAGGAGAGAGAAGCATGTGGAGCTTCAGCCAGAGAACTCAAGCCACGCTGTGCTCCAAATCAGCTAATCCGTTGGCTCACTTTGTGCATTGCCACTACCAATTGGGCAGTATATATGGGCTGTCCAGCTCACTTGCTCATTCTTTGCCACTGCTGCTGCTCGCCTTGCTGTTCTACCTCCTGCTGCTTCTTGTGCATTCACTCCCCACAACCATGCCAGCATCTACCTGCAGGGTCTATTTATTTATGCTTCCCCAGGGAGTTGTTATTGATCTCTCCCTCCTCCTCCGCTTTGGCTGGCCCAAAATATTATAGGGCCAAAGCAGAGTCTGATGCCAGAGTAAAATCAGCATTTGCATTTATTCTCAAAAAAATGGACTATCAACACACAAATAGCTTGACACTCTTAAGAATTTTTCAGTTATTGCTTAATTTTCAAGTCCCAGATGCTCAAAAGATGTGTTTGGCTCATTAGTGCAGCTTAACCTTCACTGTACAGAATGATGCATGTCCAGAGTTTGACACTAAAAGGGTGTGTTCATATTCATGTACAGTACTGAGAGGGGGCATTTCTTTGTGCTCACCTTAAGTGTGGGTTTAAGACATGTCCCATGAAGTTATGTTGTAGCATTACAAATGGTTTGTAAGCCTGTTCTGATCCAATATGAGAACAAAAATTATTATTTGAAGTGCACGTACTAAATGGGCTTTCAGGTGAAGTAGGTGATGTCTTGTGTCCACTGTCCATCTTAATGGCCTTAACACTTTCATGACAATGTTTCACTGATACAAGTCAGTAATACAACTTGCACAGTTCCATCAGAAATGGTCGATTTATTGATCACTGGGGCAGGAAATGTGTTTTGAAGAGGAACAAGGGTCCTATGAGTCACTTGAAAATGTGCACGCCATATTAATCCAGCATGGGTATGGTGGACCATACAAACTACCGGTATATATAGAGAGGTAATGAGTGAGAGGACATATAACAGAGGAAATGACAGTAATATATAGCATAATAACATTTGGTTGGTATTAAAATATCTAGGATTACAATTTTAAACAAAATATTTACATATTCATAGATTTTATATTTTTCAATGAGGGAGACTGAGTAGATTTTCTTGTAACAATTTTATACTATTGAAAAAATGCATCAACTAAAAACAATTGGAGTGCAAAATTGGGAAATTGCACATCAATTTGTTCATATTTTACTGCAAGACAAGTTGAACTTTATTAACATTCAGGTTTTGTTAAGGTTTAGTTTATTCAGGTTTAGTATTTGAGTTTGCCACAAAAAAATCAAAGAGCAGGCTGTACTGGCAGATGTTACAAAATAGCTTTCCCTGTCTGTACATTGTACTGTCCATCATGTCAAAGTTCAAACTGTCACTATAGTTTCTGCATGNGTGTGTGTGTGTGTGTGTGTGTGTGTGTGTGTGTGTGTGTGTGTGTGTGTGTGTGTGTGTGTGTGTGGGTCTGTTTGTGTGTGTGTGTGGGCACCCACGTGTATGCCCTTGATAACCTCCCCCAATGACGGTGCAATGACTGAAAGAAAAAGGTACTCTTCCCCCACCCACTCCAAAACAGCTGCCCCTGCCAATCCCATTCAACCACTAAACTCACTTATCAATAGTTCTCCGCCCTCGTGCCCCCTGACTCACATATGAGCTGGAGGACACTCTGCACCTTCCCCCTCTTCACACTGTCTAAAGTCTACACACAACAGTGTCACCAGCTGCCACCATGCCTGCAGACTTCAATGGGAAATGGATACTGGAAACCAGTGACAAATTTGAGGAATATTTGAAAACACTAAGTAAGCTTTTTTTTGTTTTTTGTGGGTTTATTTTTTTTACTTTAATGTCTTAATTATGTGTTAATAATGTTACACTGTGAAGTGATGTGTTGGACAAGCTACACAGGTAACAAAATTGTCTGATTTCAGTCTCTCAATGTTAATTTTTTTGTCATTCTGGTGCTGTCCATTTTTTACTTGAAGCTAAAGTAAAAAAAAAAAAAAGTTATTATTATTCTGATTTTAAAATCATGTTATAGTCAACAGAATATGGACAGACATTTCCATAAAAAACAGTGTACTACAAGACTAAACATAGAAATCAGCTGGGCTCTCTAAATTAACTTATCCTTTCCTATAATGTGTGCATTTTGACCTGACTGTTCTGAAAACATTATATAATCAAGTTTTTCTGTTTTTTCCCCTAGATATTGATTTTGCAACACGGAAAATCGCAATCTCCCTTTCTCAGACCAAAGTGGTTGTCCAAGATGGGGATAATTTCAACTTCAAAACACTGAGCACCTTCAGGAACTATGAGCTCTCCTTCACAGTAGGGGTGGAGTTCGATGAGCACACCAAAGGACTAGACAACAGAAACATCAAGGTAGTAGAGTAGACCTCTTACATATGGAGTCAAATAAGTAGCAAAAGCACTAATAGTTTGTCTGATGAGTCAATATCTCCCATTTCCTGTGTTGCTTGTAGTAACGAAAAATAGAGTATGGGAAAAATGTGAAATACCCAACTGCAGTTCACATTCTATATCAGCATTATATAGCATCTTTCAACTCACTGTTTGGGTTTTACTGCTTGCAGCTGTACCAATGTGGCTCACTCTTAGAGCTCTCTTAGCAGCATTTTTTACTTTTTATTGTTTCCTTCATATCAGACACACTTCACATCAAGTATAGCAGCATGCCAATTACAAGAATCTCATTTTAGTAAAAAAAAAAAAAAAGCAAAAATCTGACCAACATCAAATAACAGACAAAGTTAGCGACTTGCTGATGAATATAGTGGATAATTTAGCTGTTAAAGAGCTAGTGAGTTGATGGAGATCAGTGTCAGTAGCATCACTTTAAGTCTTTATGATGACTTTTGTAAATAGTCAATTTCTCCCATCTGTTTTTCCCTATTGTTTGCTGTAGTTTTATAACATAGGTGAAAAGAAATCTGTTTTTAACAGTAATTCAGTTACATAAGATGCCAACCACGGTACATACTTAATCGTCAAAAAGAAAAAAAAAGTCATTTGAAAATCAAGGTCCAGAGAAAAAAAGGAGGCCAAGAACATCTTTGACTTTAGTTCTCATACAGAACTTGTACAAAATAATCAGCTACCAAGATACTGGTCAAGGATTTCAGCCATGTTTGATTAACCAAAGGATATTTCAAATGTTGTATTCTTACTAATATATTTTGTTGGTGCAAAAAGAACACATATGGTTAGTTTACCCTTTCATTCAAAGCTACAGTAGTGACACATTAATATGAGAGAAGATGGAGCTGGTGAATGGTAAAAGCAGTCATGAAAGAGCAGTTTTAGGGGCTTACAGCTTACTTTTCTTACCACAGTATTAAACAGAAAATACAGGCTGGGTTATAAATGAAGTGTAATGTTTAATAAATGTAGTATATTTTGTCTTGTAGTGTCTGGTGACATGGGAGGGGGACAAACTGGTGTGCACCCAGAAAGGAGAGAAGGCCAACCGTGGCTGGAAGCACTGGATTGAAGGGGAAAAACTCTATCTGGTAGGTTCCCAGTAATGACTTTTTGTGACTTGAGTTGGTAACATTAGGCGATTGTTACATACTATGAGGAAAATTTGAATGCTTTAAATTTGATCATTATCACTCTGCTTAATAACATTAATAGAATCACTTTGTCTCTACTCGCAGGAGCTGACATGTGAAGATGTGGTTTGTCTGCAGGTGTTCAAGAAAAAAGAATAATATGTTCATGTTTTCCTAACATTATGAACATAACTAATAAATGTGCTTTTAGGATAATATAACATGTTGTGATAAACTTTACAAAATCAACTGACATTAAGAAGAGTATAAATTTCACTTTGTAATACAACTGTAAAAAAACACATTTTTGTTACTAAATGTATATTTAATAAACTAAGGATTAATATCGCCATCTGCTGGACACATATGATATTTATCTATTAAGGTGAGATGGGATATAATAATAAGAATATTACATTAATACCTCTGCTCTCTGTTCATATTAAATGAATCAGTAAAAATCTATCCTCTTGTGTAGTTTGTCAAACACAATTCAAGATATTTGAGTGATGTAAAGGTTCCTGTCTGCAGAAGCTGATGCAACTGATACCACTACTTGTGCAATAAAGAATAATACATTTTAGATCATGTAATGAATCAGCACATTTGTCATTTGAATATTTTAAGGGTACATCTGTGTATTGTTGTTGGCATGACATTTTAGTTATTCCATGCCTCTTCTCTCTCTTTATAATCTACTGTATCAGTTGTAATAAACCAATTCTGCACTGATGCTGCATATATGGGTTATCATTATGTATACAACAGTACTATAAATGTTTCTGTGTGTCACCCAGAAGTTACTCTAAGCCTAAAAAAAGAGGCCTAAAGAGGAAACATGACATCCTGCTCAATTTGAAGGCCTTGCCACTGTCAAATCTGATTTGTAGTGTCATAAACTGAATCAATTACAGTGAAGGATGTTAGATTTGGAAAAAGTGCATCTTACATTTATTTTAAGTTAGGTATAATGATAATATAAACAGTCATATCATAAAATGTTCTATTCATTTGCAGTGAATCTCAAAGTGCTACCATACTGAAAGCAAATAAGCCTATAACCCAAAGAAGATAACAAGAGTTGAGATGAGAAAGCCTTTAGGTGGCTGAAGTAAGGATGCTGAAAAGAATCAATGCTATAATGAACAATGACATGTACCCACTACATGTCCTAGAGGTGTTTTCGGAGCACATTAGTGGCAGGCTGATCCCACCAAGATATAAAACTGAATGGTATTGTAGATCTTTTCTGCCAGCCACTATCAAGCTCTTCAATGAGCTTTAATGTGTAATTGTATGCTATAACTTCCTGATCCCTCTATGTGCAATAACACCAGCACTTCAACATTTATCCTATTTAATCAGTTTAGTACATTATTATTATTATTATTATTATTAATAATAATTATTATTATTATTATGTATTTATTTATTTTAGTAACTATTAGTTTAGGCATTCTGTATCTTATATCTTAATTTTATATTTACCGTACTTAACTTATTATGTAGATAGATATGCGTTTTATTTTTTGTGTGCAATGATTGAATGTATGCTATAATTTCCTGCCAAGGATTATTAGAGTATTTATCTTATATTATCTTAAAAGTTTATTGCAGTTACTCACATTCACTTATTCCAGATTACCTATAAATCTCTTTTAGATTTTACTTGAGATTTTCCTCTTATTCACAGGTAAAGGAAGTATATTGATATAATAGTATATTGATTTGCCCCATTACGAAGACAAAATGAAGCAGATGTTGTCACGGTGGCAGTCACAGCTGACCTTCATGTCACGTCACCATTTCCAGCGCAACTCTCGCGAGACTGAGGTTCAGGAAGTTCCACGTCAGTGCAGTGTTCACCGAAATCGCAACATTTGGACCCCGATTACCGCTGCTTAATACACATTTATCTCATCCTATTGTGACAACACGGTGATAAAACATGGTAAGAAATGTTTGAAATAGCTCAGAGCGTTCTTTGTTTCTATGTATATCATCCGAGTTTCTTAATGTATGATCTAAACCGCAGTGAAGGTCTAAATAATACTCCATTCTTGTAAATAGCTTAGCGGCTAACTAGCTTGAATGAGCTAGCTAACATATTAACATTTAAAACTTTGATTGTTTGCAAGCTTTTTGTTGTCGAATGAATTATTATAGGATATAGAAGTAGCATATTATCGAAACTATATCCCTTAGTCAATGTCAGTATGATAACGGTTACTTAATTTTTACAAAGAGGTTTAAATGCCATTTCGTTTACGTGTCTGCTAATGTTATACAGGGCTTCACATAAGTAATGCGGAACTTTCATGTAAAAGAGTCATTGATAGTTTAAAATTCATGAGAAATTACGTTATTCTCTACCGTATTTTCAGCCTCTGAGGCTGGACATTAAGCGGAGGCTGACAGCCAGGTCTGACCGAGTGAAGAGTGTGGACCTTCATCCCACTGAACCATGGATGCTGGCCAGCCTGTACAACGGCAGTGTCTGTGTGTGGAACCACGAAACACAGGTATGATCACTCCTCACTGGGCCAATCAAGCAAGCTGGCATTATACAGCAGTAATGTTATTGTGTACAAAGGTTCAGGCACTAAAAGTTAGAATGCTTTTAAAAATAATGTCATGAATAGTTTCATTTATCAATCAGCTTGATATAAGTATAGTATAAAGAAACCACACTTTACCTGTTTAAAACAGCAACAGTTCCTCTTAGTACACCATGGTAGATAGGTTGTTTCTGAGCATTTTGGATAATTTCCCACAATTATTCACTGTATTAGACTTCTTTTTTGATTCTGCCCATTCATGTAATCCCAGACACACTCAGTGATCTCAAAATTGTGAATTACCATATGATCTGATGCAGGAATTATTGATTTTCTTGTTGTTGAGGATAGATCTGTATAACTGTGGTTGTATGTTTGGGGTTGTTGTCATGTTGCAGAATAAATTTGGGACAGATCAAAAGCCTCCCTGATGGTAATACGTTATTGTTAAAAATCGTAACATCTAAAGTACCTTAAGTGTTTGCACATTACTGAGCACATTTGAATGCCAATGACTGATGTACATGAAAGAAAAGCAGCAAACTGAACTGTGACAATGCAGAAAATGCATCAACTTTAACATTGTTAATAATGTTTTGTTTGTTTCCAGACCCTGGTGAAGACTTTTGAGGTGTGTGACCTTCCTGTCAGAGCCTCTAAATTTGTGGCCCGGAAGAACTGGGTCATCACAGGAGCAGTGAGTAATATAAATGTTTGTGTTGGGACTGGATCTCTTGCAGTGGTCACCTGTAATACCACAGATATAAAAACCTGTAACCGAAATTATAAGTAGTTTTACTTTTCTCTGTGCCATAAAATGACAAGATGTCACATCACACTGTTTGCTTTTAGGCTTTATAAGGATTGTAGGAATTGTCTCGCTACATAGTTTTCTCCATGTGTTGGACGCATATATCCGGTACCAGCATATTTGAACAGTTTGAATTTTCCTCTTTATTCACTTATCCAATTGTGTTTTCTTCTAAAAGATTATGGTGTAAATTATACACATATGTGAAGCTTTCTTTTCCCCCTCTGCACAGGATGATATGCAAATCCGTGTTTTCAACTACAACACCTTGGAGCGGGTCCACATGTTTGAGGCCCACTCTGATTATATCCGCTGCATTGCTGTTCACCCGACCCAGCCCTACATCCTCACTAGCAGTGGTATGTTAAAAGCTTTTGAAGTTAGATTTGGTTTCACACTAGGCTCTCCTGATTCACTGATCACAAAACACTCAAATGTATCATTAGTGTTACAATACACTGGTCTCCTTAAATACACATCTATTTCTGTATGCATACATGCATGAATAACTTTTTGTGTCTGCAGATGACATG
>JANJYP010126170.1:0-19638 GCA_024605115.1 Rastrelliger brachysoma | reverse complement strand
GCGTCGCACACAGGCACTATATTCTCTCGGATGAATAGGGAACAGTACACCGCTCACTCGGGTGGGTGACGCCTGGCTGCTCTCAAGAGTATCTACCGTCTATCTGTTTATATCCATCCGCGATTAAAAAATTATAATACATTTATTGTAGAGAACACATGTAATTTATTTATATTTTATATTATTTCTGATAGTTTTAGTAAGATAAAGGATCGAAGACATTTTTTTTATTAGTATAAGAAAAAAAAAAAGTTGGAGGGCGGAGCGGAGTTGCACTACTTCTCGCGGTGCAACCTCTTCCGGTCCTCTTTCCAGCTTCCCGTGCAACATGGTGAGTTCGTGACTGTGCCGGCCGTTCGCCAAAAACAGAAAAAAAATGTCATTTTACTCAAATAATCACACATATTCATGCATTCTCGGTCATTTTAACCACAAAGCTTAAGCACAATGTAGGAACCTGTTCTTGGAATAGATTAGATCGCTGTAATTATTAAAAAAATGAGTCCGGGCCTAATATTAGCAGTTAGCATGCTAGCCGTTTTGTGCATGTGTTCATGAGGTAACGTTTCTGTTAATGTGCGGAGAAATAGGAGAAGAAATGGAGGACAATACACTCATATTACTGTTATCAGATGCTAACTAACGAGACATTTAAAACGGAACAGTGGGAAACAAGAAAATATATTTCATATGTGTGTTGTAATGTCAACCGGGTCGAAACTTGCAGCTATCTTGCGCTGTTGATGCTCCTCTACGGACTGAATCAACTAAATACATTAAACACAAATAATGGATTACAGTACATACAACTGATCACAGAACCCCTTTAAAATGACAGGATTGCTATTGTATTGATGTTTAATTGGACCTAAATGACCTAAATTGGACAAATGTAGAAAGGCTTAATTGTAAATGAACTATACAAAATATGTTGAACTAAACGTTGAGCTGATGAAATTTACATAAAATGCAACAAGTTTCACAGAATTTAAGTGATCTTTGTGCCTAGTGTCATTTAGGCTGGATAATTTTTATATAATATGAAATACTGCAAGGAATAAATTGTACAAGGTTTTTCTTTGATCATAGGAGCTGAACTTAAGTCGCTCTTTGTTAAAATACAAGCAATTCTGTGGAAATGAATAATTTAAATCAAACTCTCAAGCTTTGGATGGCAGCTTGTTTTATGTAGCAGTGTTGTGGTTGACATGCCTCAGCTTAATTAAAAAAGTGGTTCATCACTGAAGCTGCTAGGCTATAATTTGTAGCTCTTTCTAAGTGTTGCCTCTGCTTTACAGACCAAGAAGAGGAGGAACAACGGTCGCGCAAAGAAGGGCCGTGGGCATGTGCAGCCCATCCGCTGCACCAACTGTGCCCGTTGTGTCCCCAAGGACAAGGCCATCAAGAAGTTTGTCATTAGGAACATTGTGGAGGCTGCAGCCGTGAGAGACATTACAGAGGCCAGTGTCTTTGACTGTGAGTGTTTTTTCTTTTTTCGCCATCAATAACTGTTGCATTTTCTCCTCATTGCTTGTTCTCATCTGTATCTCTCTCCCCCGTGTTCTCTCTGCAGCATACGTTCTGCCCAAGCTCTACGTGAAACTGCACTACTGTGTCAGCTGTGCCATCCACAGTAAGGTGGTGAGGAACCGCTCTTGTGAGGCCAGGAAAGATCGTACCCCACCACCCAGATTCAGGCCCACTGTGAGTACCGTCCACAACACTATCCTCTGTTCACTGTCACATCTGCTCAGACACAACCACCATTTAGTTTTTAATATTTTCACAATAGATGATTAGTTACACCTGTGCTTGAGTTGTTGATGATCAGTGAGACATCAATCTAAAATTTCTTTGTTTTTTTTTTCAGGCTGGCGCACCAAGAGCTCCTCCAAAGCCCATGTAAAGCAGAATTTGAACATGCTGTACACCTGGCAAATAAATTGAGAAGTCTTTACAAAAACTTGAAAGTGTAAGGCTGATTGTTTTTGTTTTTACCATAATGTGTTTGAAGTTGTAGGAAAAACAGGCCTGTCAAGTATTTTATTTGGAATAGACTTTCTTACAGTACAAAACTTACAGTAGATTTAAGATTCAATTATGCAAATGCATAATTACATCATACACTTAAAAAGGCTCTGCAGTTACTTAAAGCAATAGACCATTTACAGGAGTTGGGAGGTGAAGGAATAGTGAAACTGAAGGGACCAAATAGTGCAACATGTGAAACTACCAAAGTTAAACATTTGAACACAAGGTTTCACAAAGTGTTTTTTTTTTTAAAGTAAAGTCAAGATTTAGTCTTCATTTGGTTGTCATTAAAATTAAAATGTAAAGGTGGGTTGAGGAGCAAACAGCATTGGAACCACATGCATCAGGTTTAGAAGCACATTACTGTCAGTGTAGCACAATAAAAGAAAAAACCTACACACTTCACGTGTGAAGGGGTCAGAAGGCGAAACCTTTTCAGAGGAGTTTTCCTCCAAAATTTGATGCAGAACTTGCAACTTAAATACAATTTCAGCAGAGGATTAACTACAACATGAACTGTGCTGCTAGCTCAACATTTTCGTACAATACTGGTGACAAAAGGTCTGAAGGATCAGGTTAGTAGATGTTATCTTTGGCTTTAGCAGTCAGCATCCAAGTCCTTGCCTTTTGATGGATCCAAGGTCAACTAATTGCAAAAATGATAAATTCATTTTGCCTACTAGTAGGTTTTAGGTCGACAGCTGTTAAGATTTACAAAATATAGCGAAAATGTGCAGCTCTGTGAGTGCAGCATTCACACCACAGGACGAACAGTTACGGGGGGAAAGTTTAACACTTGAAAATGTAAAAATGCCAATTCAGTGATAAAGGAAATGGAAACCTCAGCCCAAAGGCACAATAGCAAAGTACTAGACAGAAATTACACCAACTGATGAAGTACCACACCTGGGTCTTGTTGTAGATGCTAATTGTTTAAATCAAGAATATAAAGTGAATATTAATGTGCAAAAGGAATTGGTAAAAGTTTTTTTTTTTGGCTGGTAAACTTGACATGAGTTAAGTGATTTGTATCTATGACGTCAAATGATCAACGTCATATTTTAAGGAACAGGGAACTGAATTTTTTTAGTCTTAAATTTATTCTTTCTCAACATGCCCACAGAATTATTAAGGCAAGATAATCAGATATTGAAAAGAATAACTTTGGAAAATGAACTTTTTGCATTGCCTACTTAGGTTTGTGTTTATGTACTGTACTGAAAAAAATCACCAGTACATTGTGCCTTTTAAGTCTCACAACAATGCGCACCAGAGCCAACTTTCTCATGGGGTAAGAACAATTCTTAAAACATATGTAAATTTAGGTAAACATTTACATTTATTTTTAAAGTGAAACCCCAAATGGTAGTTTCTAAATGTCTCCTGCAAAACTGAACAGGTAACTGAAAAACAGACAATTTTACCAACTACAAGGTTCAACTGACAGAACAATAGAATAAAGGAATTTTACCCTTTGCAGTTTCTTTCTAATTCAATGCAACTATCTACAAATCTTGTCTTTGACTACCCCTTTCCATGTTTACAACTTTTAAGAGTCAGAAGTACTCAACAGCAGTAAGTGGTATTTTTTTTTTTTTTGAGGGGGGGCTCAACATGGAGAAACCATATTTAGTGTCAGAGAGGACCTCACTCATGATGAGCTAAAGCCAAATGCTTTCTGAATTCCTCTTCATAAAAACAAAGCTTCTGCACATTCAGTTCAGTTTATAATGATGTAACACAGGAATTGTTCAATCATTAAAATAATCATCTTGTGTGGTTTTCCATGTCGTCTTCAAAGGACCCATGAAGAGCAGTATTTGGCAGTCTCATTAATCCAAACTTTGAAAAATTCAGTCTGTCAATGTTTGTGACCAACTTTCATCTTTTAACCGCTTTTAGAAGAGGTCTGTTTATAAACACAAATTATGTTATTTTTTGGAGACTTATAATAACACATTTCTTTTTGGATTCAACCTGTGAGGATGGTAATAAACTGCCACTCAATACGGCACTCATTCAGTCATAGCAGCAATGTGTCAAATGCCAAGCACATTAGTCTTTGATACATTAGCAGAATTATTTTTTTTGCTAACAAGTCAATGAAAGATAAACTTTTCATTTATGTTGAACAGAATGGAGTAAATATTATGCAAACCTTTAAGCCAGTGTGTTACATACAACTTAAATTATTGATCTCAAAGATGATTAAAATCACCCACAAAGATCCTCTGTTTGAGGACATGCTGGTAGGTCATGTCCTCAAATCTGGTCAATAAGGTTTGATCAGGGTGAAGAAAGGCACAATACAATGAGATAACACCAAAATTGTTTAAAAAAATAAATGGAAAAATAAAAGTTTGTTTGCAGTTTGATGTAGTTATGAAGAGGAATCTCAGAGATACTAAGCTCTACTAATATCTAAAATTGTGGCAGTGATGCTCCGTTACTGGTGAGAAAAACACATTGTGATGGATTCTCACCTTGAGAGAAATGTGCAGGTCATCAATGTATTCTATAAAATAGTTTAATATAATTATAGTATTCTGGCAGGTATCAGTGCAACAAAAGCAGTCATAGAAAAGAAAAAACAAACATATCATACTTGGCGCCACACAGCATTCACACAAATAAAGGCCTTCATTTTTCACTTAACTTCCAAAAACACAGGGTCTCTCATGTTCTCTTACACACATACACTCACACTCAGATCTGTTGATCCAACCCCCCACCCCCACCCAAGTTACAAACAAAAAGTGCGATTCTAATTCACGGACAACCCTGCAAACACATCTATTCAACAACAACCTGGTTCTCGAGTTTGGTCTGCACTTCATGTAGCGTTATAAAAAAACACACTACGCAATCTACTCCTATCTGGAAAAAACTTGGAACACAAGGTTTGTTAGGGAATCAATTTGTTGAAAAAGTGCATTTTAGAAGAAGGCATTAAAATTTCTACAGATGCTATTGACTTCACAGTTTACTTTTTTTTAAAATGTTATATCTGTTAAAAAGCACAAGAGGGGAACGCTTTCGGGTAATGGGCTGCAGTCAGATTTGTCTACCATAATTTGTGCGTCAGGTTTGAATCCTGAATTTAAGAGCAAGGCACATCTGCAGATGAAAAAGTGCAGCAGCTCTTCATCTACATGAGAACGCAATTGATTCAAAGTGCATTTTTAATTGATTCATGGTTCAAAGTGCATTACAATTTTCAGAAACGTGAGCTTTCCATTCATAGTACATGGCATATACATAAACATATCAGTGCCAGTTTGAGATACCTCTATGCCATCACTGCGCCTTTAAGCCCCTGTGCAGACCAAACCCAACCAGGTCCTTGTCTCAGTGTAAAAATAGCTCTATGTGAAGCAGGTTGTCCACCCTTTATCCTCAGTCAAGGATGTGCTCTCCGCGGACGATGTGTGAAGAAAATTCATAGCGGTCCTGGCTCCGGTGGCCACAGATGTTGCACTCGAACGGCTGGCGAAAACCGTGGCAGCCCATGTGGATGGTAAACATGACGTGGTCCAGGAAAAGCACGCGACAGTGCTCGCATCGAAAAGAGCGCACGGCTCTACCCTCCCCGTCTACAACCCGATAAGCCTCTCTGCAGGTGGAGGAGGGTGCTGTAGGTGAGCTAGGGGTTGGAGCAAGAGCAGGAGGCGGGGGTACTGAGTGACCTCCATCCTCTCTTTCCACCTCCTTGTCTTTGGTGTGGCTGGGGCCGTGTCTGTCCCTACTCCTGTGGTGTACAATCAGAGGAGGTGCTGGGTTATGGTTGTGGGAGTGGAGGAGATGATGGCCGTTGTTACTGTGCAGGGTCGGAGTCAGAGCAGTACTGTTGCACGGCTCATCTGGCATGCTTTCCGTGTCCGTAGAGTCCTGGCAACCATTGCTCGGCGAGGACGCATGGCTTCGACCCACAGGAAGGTCCTCGTGACCCTCTGCTGCCTCCCTTCCCCCGACACCTGCACCACCCAGCCCAGCTCCCGTCCCTGTACAATCCAGGCGTGGGCCTAGAGCGATAGGAGTGTGAGCGGAGCTGTGGATCGGCCCGAGTTCTGATAGACATGAAGGGTGAGTGGTGGGATGGTGTAGAGGCCTCAGTGTGTCTGATACCCCTCCTCCATTACCTGCTAGACCTGCATATTCTCCTCCCAGACCAGTAAAGTGTGGGGCTTCCAGGTCCCCTGGGTGCATCTCCCTGTCTTTATCCAGACCAGCACTGAGCTCGTAAGGTGTATCTCCAAGGTTGAGACGTATGTGCTTCTGTCCTGCAATAAAGAACCACAATCTTTTGATATTGTACTATCGAAGCCTCTCACAGTAGATGGAACAGCTTGCAAATGTTTTGGATCAATTTTGGATCTGGTAGTTGGCAGGTGAGTTTTAATTCAAAATCAATTTAAAAAAATAAATTTCCCTCCTAAAAACATTTTAGTTAAAATGACCTGTGTAGATTCTGTTATTAGTCTAGTTATGGTGATCAAATCTGTTCTCCTAAAGGGATTAAGCAGTGCAGGGCAAACAAGACTAAGATCCTACAGTCAAGGTAGAGGCTGAGAGGATGCACTCGTCACAACAGGGCTGAGGCACATGGGAATGTAAGACTGTAGTTACAGTTACTTGGTTATTAACTGTAGTGTCTTTTCTGAGGTTCACCAAAGTCACTGCAATTCATCCTGAGCGGGTTGTAAATAACTGTTAAAAATCTCATGGCAATTCATCACAAGCGGTGGAGAGACAGAGCAATCATGTAAAAATAAAATGCTGAATTATGGTGTATAATACATTGTTATCAATGGTCACTTTTCACTTATCAACTACTTAATTGAAATGTCTGCCTTAAGCCAGTATTCACAAATCCCTGGGACAGTGTGCAACAATTAATGTCAAACAAAGCACAGATTAAACAGATTCGGATTCACACTGATAGTTGGTTTGAAATTACGGTGAATCATAGAGCTTTTGGTACATAAAATCCAGAAAGCTGGATCTCATACCACTAAGACCAAAAAAAAAAAAAAAAAATCACTCCTTTCACACATGGTGCCCAACTCAAGCAGTGATTGCAGCTTCCTCAACCTGTCCACTTTGAGACCAAATGCTCACCTACAAATTTTTGTGGTGTGGATCTCTTGCGTTTGGTGATGCTGTTGGCCAGCCGATCGATAAATGCCATCTTTTCTGAGGAGGGTTGCAGTAGAGTGTCTGGTATAAACTCTAGCTCCCTCATCTCCTCTCCTGCACAAAATACAAACAAACTGTTTGTAGGTTTTAAGCAATCCTAAAACTTTTAAGGGGGGGGGGGTTTCATTAGATTCTAAACCAACACTGGATATAAAAGTTACTGAAAGTGAGGGATTGTGAGCATTACTTTGTCGTTGAAGTTGATTACATTTCTACATTAGATGCTTTTACAATTCCTTTAGAAACACAACATATTATGATTTACCTGGGAAAATCTTTTGTCCCTCTGACATGTTATCTCCATCGATATCATAAAACACACACCTGGATTCTGAGCACTGGATGGCTGCTTTGACTCCAGACTCTGTAAGTAGCTGTGGCATCGTTCACGGTGCTCCTCCAAGGTGCTCTGCTGCTTGTAACTACGGCCACAGTAACTGCACTTATAGGGCTTCCCTACAGTTGGAGAGGACACTGAAGACAAAATAGGAAGATAACATTTTTAATTGTTTTCATCCACCATTACACAAAAAGTCACTTATCAGGGTTGAATCTGCCCTACCTGCATGAGTACGAAGGTGGCCAGTAAGTGCATCTCGTCTTCGACAGGCATAACTGCAGAAAGGACATTTAAAGGGCTTCTCCCCTGAGTGCAGCTTGATGTGACGGAGCAGGTTACCTTTTTGAGTGAAGGAGGCACCACACTGATTACACTGGAATGGTCGCTCACCTGTGGAAGGATCAAACCCGTTAACCCAACTTCTCTAATGATATCTTTAGTGTCTGGCACACATACATAAATTCATCTATTAAACTGCAAGTACACAGGGGCTTTTAAAATGTCATATTTTCTCCACTGCCAAGTGGATTTACATTAAGGTGTAAGCTCTGCACATTTAACTTTTTTTTTTCAAAACCAACCCAAAACAAAACAAAACTTGTACCACGGGTAATCTGTCATGCTCTTTAAATGTTCATGTGTAATTTTATTTCTTATTCTACAAATCGATGCAGAGTATTTTCAACAAATATTCCACTCCTATTACATGTGAAAGCTCAAAGTCTTTAATTCTTCTCTTCTTAACCCATTTCACAAAAAGCAAACTCATTTGATGCTTTGTCACAGAGAAGGCTTATCTGAGTTATATGGATCAGTTACCTGTGTGGCTGCGTTTGTGCACCATGAGAACATTAGGCCCAATGCAGATCATTCCACAAATGTCACACTTGAGCTTCCCATTTGGCAGCCTGGTGGCTCCAGTTGGCATGGTTTCAGGATTAGTGAGCTCCCTGTAGCCTCCAACTGCCTCGGTTCCTTGTTCTGCACCTCCGTCCTCTACCCGCTCTCCTCTTTCATCCTCAGTACTGCGACCTGGGTCTTCATCACTGTACAACTCCATTTTTATAGAGTTGGCTACAGAGGCACAGAAAAAAAAGGGGTTTGAGAGAGAAAATCTGTTAACTAAAATGTTGGAAGGACAAATAAGTAGCACAGAAGGGTGAAAACACAAGACATATCTCGTAATCAGAGTAGGGCTGCCTCAATAGTGGAATTTTCATTATTTATCAAGTTGATGCTAATATGCGTCATGGTTATTATTGTTTACATTTGTACCTTTGTATTTCTTCAGATATCAGACTAGGTTTTGCAACATATTTTTTCTTAACCTGCAGAATAAATGCATTACACAAGGGTGGACATATCTTTAGTCATGCCAGGACCAAGTTATGACAATTATAGTTTGAGGAATGCTGTTATGTAATTAAACAAGGAAAACAATCAGCTAATTGATAAATAGCTTTTTTTACCTTCATATTTTCTATTCCAGCCATGATACTTTGGCAATGAAGTCTTTTCCAGTTTTTACACAAATCTATGGGATTAACACAAATTGTCTCACTGACCACTGAGTGGGCGACTAGGAGATGTCCCCTTGCTGTTGGGAGTGCTCACTGTTGGACCTCCAAGGGCCCCAGAAAACTCTCTCTCCATTGAAGAGTCTCCACTAGCTGCAACCAAAAAAATAAAATGAAAAAAACTTGCCATTTAAAAGTGGTGAGAACTGTGGTTAATAATGCAATATGTGTGGCAAAAAGGAGCCCTACCTGATATGTAAGACCGGCCATTGCAGTCATCGCCATCCATGCTAGTTCAAGCTTATTACTGAAATGACAGTTATGTCAGAGGTAAATGATCTGTCTCATGCACTGATTCACTCATACATAATTAAACACATAAACAACATAACACTTCAACAATCCCCATTAATATCCAGGGTGCAATTACAGTAGAGGTTCAATATGGTTAAGTTAAAATTGTACTACAAGAACATTAACAAGTTAGATGTCAAAAAGACTTTAAATAACAATTAATAATAAAATACTGAAAGCTAGCATAAATATTAGCCATCTACCATTAACTTATCGGTGCAAGTTATTAAGGCATAACAACATTTTGACTGCAACATTAATTTGTAACATTAGCTCCTAATTATAAATATATTTAAGATTAACGCTGCCTGGTGTCGCTGGGTTAAGTAATCATTACAGAAAATAGTTTACAAGCCGCTAACTTAGCCCCAACTTTAACCTTAGCGGCCAAACATCAGCTGATTGACTCTTATAATCTGGTTGACTCATGACAACACTGATAAACTAACTCAATATTAAAACTATCTATAATTACAGAGACAGATTAGTCTCACATCCAGATTGCAAAAGAGAAAGATATCGTTTAGGTTGCCGACGCTTAAATATCGCTAAGTTTACGGTAAGTCGGCCTCGGTGGCTAACACGTTAGCTTACTGCATGTGATGGACATTACCGTTAGCCGCGTTAGCTAAAGTCAACACTACAGTGTTAGAACAGTGTGCCATCCTCGACAGCTTCACAAACAGCACTAAACAAACTAACAGCTAGGTCATACGGGCGATCGCGCACTGCAGATAACGTTGAGTTGTGCTATTAATTGACTGTCTGTCGCTATATTGGACATTCAAGTTTCTACGGAGCTTTGTTAAACGCTAGCATAACAAACCAGCGTTAGCCTGAGCTAGCTTAGTAACCACAGCCAATGTTTCCTAAACGGTTGCTATGGCAGCCACCGCCTCCCTAAAAGCTACAGCTAACTCCTGATTAGCACCATTTCGTTCTGCCCGGCCTAAAAACCGTGACATTTCAGGGAGACAGAGGACTTTTAAGACACTTTTTTAGAAGATGTCCAGTCTCCTCGGTCACTTGTGCATTACCTGTCCCTGTTAGGGCCGTTTCAGTGAGGTTATTCTGTTGTTGCATCTGCCTGTTTATAACAGCAGCATCTCCGGCAGCGTTGATCTCAGGCTCCAAACAACTTCCGGTTACATCCCAACTGTGAGTGCCAATCAGCCAGCAGCAGTAATATTCAATTCATCAGCATGTGCTCATAAAACATAAACATCAATAACATGAATGCTTTATGAGTAATGTTATTAATTTCACTTGCAGTCTTTTTGTAATACTCATATCAATCATACAGAATTGTGAGGAGACCAGGGATGATGGAAACACATTTTGTTTCAGCTCCTATAACTTGTAGAATATTTGTGGTAGGGTTTTCAACCTCTTCAACTATATCACAGAATTCATTATTTGATATCAAATGCAAGGAGTGCCATTGTTACAACCTACCTCACTACCAGGGTAAATTGTAACAGCAGGATTGAAGAATTAAAAACTGACACCACGGCACAAAATATACATCTATATTAGTTAACTGTGAATATTCCAACACTAAACCATCTTCCCGTGCTTCATTAAGAACAAAAACAACTCATCACTAATGACTAAATGAAGAACATTATAATTGATGTGGATCATAACATTAGAAGCGCTTTCTTAAAGTTCAATGTTAACTTTATTGTCAATCCTACTACATGTAGCCTACAGGACAAGATTGAAATTATGTTAATTATGTTAAATAACAACAACAACAACAATAATGATAATAGTAATAATGATGAATGTGATGATAAAGTGGCTGGTGGCATTATTAGAGTTGGCAAAGGGGTCAAGTTTTCATGGCAGGGGGCAGTCTGATGGAACATATATGATAAGAACTTACTCTGATAATACCTATGAATGAAGAGGTCAGAAGAAACTCTTCATCCACAAAATTTCTATGTTTGACAATAAAACAACGAACATGCACAATGTGTTTTTCTCAACTGATAAAACATGAGCTTGACTGTGTGAATCTGTGTGTTATCCATCTAATCAGAGTAATTAGGATGGCAGTGGTCACAGATGTATGTAGGTCTTCCAGGGTGCAGTTTTTTCACAGGCACATAACTTTACATATCTGATCCTCTTTTCTTTAGGTTTGACATGTTTAAACGGCTCCATGCAGACAATGCAAACATTTTCTCTCTGTATTATTTTGTTTGTGTTGACTCTTTCCAAACGTAGCCATTTTCAAATTCTTCTTGCTATTACTTTTCTTTTCTTCTTCCTCCAACTTCTCCTTGACCGGTGTATCTGTATAAATGTCTAACTTTCTTCTTTTCCTTTTGATAGTGGTCTTTCTCATCGAAGACATTTTGATTGCTATGATAGCCTACACTGGGCAGCTTTCTTGAATGTTGTTCTCTAAAGTTTTACAATTTCTTACAACATCTGCTCAGTGTCACATGGTAGATGAAGTAGTCTTTGGCAACCGACCTCACTGTTTTTCCCTGCCTCATAATATCCTACTCAATAGTAGGTGAGGTCAGTAAGGTTTTTGCCTAAAAACTTGCAAAATGATAAGTTAAGTTTTTATCAAAGACTTGGAGTGAATGACCTGATGGTACATCAAACAGCAGCTTCACAAACCTCTGAACAAAACACAAGCTGATAAACAAGTGTAATGTGAACATTAGTATCAAAGCATTTAGTATTTCAAGCAATACACTCTTATTTAACCTATATTCTTAACAAAAAAAACATTCAAGTTGTATGTTTGTCCTTATCATCTGAGAATTTTTGCCGTAGTCATTAACCCCCATAAGAAAACCCCTACAAATGTAAGAAAAAGGCCAAGACAGTCTCTTTGGATTTATTTGACATTTTTTTAATCCACTGTGATACCAAACAACAACAACAACAACAACAAAGAAAACATTCCAGTGAAAGAGAGTGACAAAAAAGATTGAGAGGATAATCACTGCTGTGGGTTGAGTGTCATGAATGGTTAAAGAATAAAATAAGAAAATGGCTCTGCAAAATATGGTACCTTTAATAAACAGTGACTTGGTAAATCATATTTGGTGTCATGCATTCTTTCGCCCCTTTCACCTTCTACAAATCAAGGTTTTCCTCCTGACACCTAAAAGACTAAAACTAAGACTAAAACGAAATAAAAACTAAACAAAGACCAGTCAATTCTTCCAAAGAAAAGCAAAACAAAAACTGCCCAATCATTTGTTAAACTAACTAAAACAAACACAAGACTCTTAAAATGTTAGGGGTCAGTGACAAGTAAGGGTTTTGTTAAAATGTACATTTTGTATTCATGTAAGCTTGACGTCATTTGAAATGAAAGTAAGACTGAATATTCATGAGTGTCAAATGGCGTAACCACAAAAAAATGATAAATATTAAATATTCTGTGCACTTACAATGTATTTAAGTATACTTTTACAAATGATTTCTTCATTAAAAATGAAATGCTTGTGATTTACAATTGTATTCCATTACCTTTATCGAATAAGTCTAAGGTAATGCCAAACTACTTGATATGGTGTTTTATTGAACATTTAGCATTTTAAGCAAGGTTAATTATTTGGTACAAAGTTTTTAAGGTTACAACGTTTTTTTCCATAATTCTCTAATATATTCTCTCAAATTGATTAAAATGACAAATTTAAATCTGGGTTCACAAAAATAATGTGTGTAAGTTAGTCATATTTCAATTTGTAACCCCAAAATTTGACTAAACCACATGGACACAAAAAGAAACATCATAGACCCATTTAGTCGGGTCAGGGTTAAACTTTCAGTGGCGATGGTGGCCTGAACCTCAGTCTGGAAAAGTCCACAGGATGGATGTCAGAAACATACTGGGACGCATAAAGAGTGACCTCTACTGTTGGCCAGAAAACACGTCCATGTCACTTCTGACGTATAAGCTGGTTTTTACGACGGTGTGCTTACACAATGACAGTTTCCGTCACTTTGACTCGCGAATCGTAACCGCGTTGAACGAGCGCTTTTCCGTTGCCAAAATCAGCTGCGACGATACTTTCGTCCTTTCAAACTATTGATCGACATAGATTCACACAGCAGACACAGAGAACAGTCCACTTTTGGGGATAAGTACACGCTGTACTTGCTGCAGTGAAACTCTGAAGTTGAGCTCGAGGCCCAGCGGAGAGCTCGAGCGGCGGCTCCCAAAAAGTTTGTTGTTGTCACGTGACGCCAAGACGAATGTGGCGATAAAAGTTTGTTTACATATAAAACTAGCTAGCGTACTTCATTATTAAAATCCGTTCAACATCGTTTCATCACAATGCCTCAACCAAAATACCGAAAGATCGCTGTGATAGGTTACAGGTCTGTAGGTGAGTAAAGTGGGCTAACAGGCTAACGTCCTGGCTTTGTTTTCCGTGTATCAGGCTGATTCTACTAACTATAGCTTACCGATGTTAATTTTAGTTTCTGTTACACGTGGTTACTGAGACACTGTTTTTCAAGGCACACGGGATAAAAATGAGACTGTACTTGTTGTGTAGTTGTAGCCATTGGCTACAACTACACAACAAGCCAATGGCTACAACTACACAACAAGTACAGTCTCATTTTTCTCTGGCTACTCTCTGGCTACTAGCCATATGTTAGTTGTTGCAACCTGGTCTGCGACAACAAAACTTTCCTCAGCCGGTGATATCCTGACATGGTGCCAAGTGTATTTGAGTCTTTCAGTCTAGTGTGCCAAACATAAATAGTAGGTTATTGTTCAAAAATGAGAGAAAATAAGCTTTGAACGAGTCTCGTATAGTCTTAAAATCTGGGTGCGTTACTCCAAATTATGCAACCCATGAGGCTATGTGTGATATCACGGTCATATATTTGGCCACATTTCCACTGTAAACGATATTTATCATACGTTCCTGTACTCAGTCAAATGATGACTCCATAGAATTTAGGTAGGGTCACAAATTTTGATAGATACAGAGGATATGATGAATGTAGTAGGTCCTCACCTAACACCTCACCTGTGTCTTATCTCTTGGACTTTGTTGGTGCTTTAGCATCATAAAATGTAACTGCTGACAGATTTTGGTACATCCAAATTGTATGGAGTGCATTTTGTCTCAAAATAAATTAAATATATATAAAAGGATATATATACATATACATCAATTTATAAATATCCAAATACAAAATACAAATATAAAAATGTGACATACAAATCAATTTTAAAAATTATATAAATAAACATTTTTTGTAAATATATTTTTGAGATTTGAAAATAAATATGCTTGACTTGTATGTGGAATTTGCATTTGTGAATCTCTTTTTTACATTTGTGAATCTCCATTTTACATTTGTGATGTTATTTTCAAATCTCAAAAATATATTTACAAAAAATGTTTATTTATATAATTTTTAAAATTGATTTGTATGTCACATTTTTATATTTGTATTTTGTATTTGGATATTTATAAATTGATGTATATGTGTATATATATCCTTTTATATATATTTAATTTATTTTGAGACAAAATGCACTCCATAAAATAACTGCTATCAAAATGTGTATACCTGGGTTCATACTACAACAGCACAATGATTGGCAACTGCTGTCAAATAAAGTACTGTACTCAACAAAGTATGATGAAATATTTAAATAAGGCCTCTTGTCATAAAAATGTTGTGTTAAAGTGGTAGTTGTGCCATAAGTCATGTTATGTACATTTGCCACACACAGGAAAGTCATCTCTTACAATACAGTTTGTGGAAGGACAGTTCGTTGATTCCTATGATCCCACCATAGAAAACAGTAAGTATCATTAAGGTAATGCAGGTCAAAAAAATCAGACAGGATTTTGTTGGATGTTAAGAAATGTTCTTTAAAACTTGTTAATTTCTCTCCAGCCTTTAATAAAATGGTCAGTGTTAATGGCCAAGATTTCAACCTTCAGCTGGTTGATACAGCTGGACAGGTGAGTTGTTTATCTGATTATAATCCGATGTCAGATTCACAAATTGTCTGTTTAAAATGTCAGTTTTTCTGGAAGTTAAGCTCTTCTTTGTCTGACTCTGTTTGATATGTCATATTTGATAACTGTTATACCCAATGACACTATATTATCTCCTCTGTTTTATAGGATGAGTACTCAATTTTTCCACAATCCCACTCAGTGGACATCCATGGCTATGTCCTTGTCTATTCAGTGACTTCCATGAAAAGGTGAGTGGATGGTTATGTTTTCACATCCGGATGATTAATGTTGCATGGACAGTCAGTCTCAGACATCACAATGTTTTTGATCATACACATTCAGTTATTCAGAAAGGTTGATGGTAAATAAGTAAAAAATGGAACCAATGTCATGTATAATTATAATCTGTTTATATCCTATACAGTTGCCCTATTACTAGTTGACTTCAGTTCAGTGTTCATTTTAACTGTACTGTAATGAATCATGTCCAAAGATAAATTCATAAATGTTTGCAACATAATTGTAATAGGTTTTTGAATCTGCCACAGCTGTATGAGTCATTAAGTGCATACTGTGATGCAGACATCATGTAATGAAGCAGGGCTGATGGATCGTATAGCAGCTTGAAGCCTTTCATTAAGGCAGCAAAACAAGAGTTAACAGACTTGTTTGGGTCAAGAAACATGAACTGAGTATTCTGTAGTCAAGTCAATTTCAGTTAATTTGGTAGTTTTATAGTAGTGGAATGATTATATGATAAATTTGTGAATTGGCAGAAAAATATATAAATTAAATGTATTGATCTTTTAAGTTATTTGTCAATTTTTTTTTTTTTTTTTGGTTCCAGCTTGTTAAATTATTTATTGTTGGTCACACAAAAAAAGAAATTTAATAATGCCATCAAGAAATCAATCAGAATATCATTAGTCAGTAATGACTAGCACTGTACTGATGTAATGCCTGTGTCTGTTCAGTTTTGAAGTTGTTCAGGTTCTACACGACAAGCTGCTAGACATGGTTGGAAAGATTCAGTAAGTTTACTCTGATCTTTTAATATTCTGTAAATCCACAATTATATTATTGTATTTTCAATGATAATATATATATATATATATATTTTTTTTTTTTTTTTTAGGGTTCCAACTGTTCTCGTTGGGAACAAAAAAGATCTCCACATGGAAAGGTAATAACCTAACACAGATCATTTTAATATATACACTCAATATTAAATATTTGACACTAAAGATATTTTTCTGGGAAATGTTTCTCTGTTGTTTTGGTAGTTAAAGAAGACAATAAAGCAATATCTTATGAAATATATTATCCCATGAAATCAACAACATATTGATATCAAGTATTGCCTTCATAAAGTTTGATATGATATGTGATATACTGGTGAGCACACCAAATCTACAGCTATAAATAGACCTCAAAAATATACTATATACTTCTGTTAGAGTAATGTTTGGTGGAAATGAGAGTGCCAAAGTGTTTTTAGAAAATTTTCGCCTTTTAAAAAAAACAGTTCCTCTTTCTTGCAAAGATATGGAAAAACACCTTTTGTAGGTTTTTGTCTTTTCATGTACCAGAACGACAGTAACAAAGATATAGAATAAAAGTGGCCCTATTCTTTAAAGGGAAAACATTGTTAACTTGTCTTTCTCCTTGGTCAATATATGTCACCATCCACTTAAATAAAAATAATGATCTTTTTTTCTCAGGGTTATCAAGCCAGAGGAGGGAAAGAAACTTGCTGATTCCTGGGGTGCTGCTTTCATGGAGTCCTCAGCCAAGGAGAATGAGGTAATGATGGATATTTCTTTGCATATTTGCTCATCATTGCAATCAACATTATTACTTCCTGACACACTCTCATTCTTGCAATACAGACTGCTGTGGAGGTTTTCAAGCGAATCATATTGGAGATGGAGAAAGCCGATGGAAACGCACCGTCAGAGGAGAAGAAGTGTGCTGTGATGTAGAAGTGTACCCAGGAGTGATGTTCTGGGTAAGATCGTTTGCTGAAGACAGGAGGCACAACTTCACCAGCTTTCCAGCCATGACCTCACAGACACCAAGACACTGCAGCAGAAATCTGCTGCTGCTCTATTGATACCAGATTGATTTAGACAGCATGGCACCTGCCCAGACAGTGACAAACTATTACACTAATTATAAGAATATGGAGAAGTTTGAAAGAGGATTAATCTTTGTTTTAGACAGAGAAACACATTCATTGAACACTTTTTTTGGAAAGATTGATGAAATTTCTGACTGGGTATAATCTTGATTTTGAGTTTAAAGCAAATGCTCAGAAAACAAAATAATATTGCCAAACATATTAGTCCTAGTTAATTGTATCAAAAAATCATGAATATATAATAACTAGATGTAAATCTTATATTGAGAAATCATTGGCTTATGTTTCTTAACTTTGAGTAGTTGAAATCATATCCAGTTAGGGCTGGTGTATTATTTCAGCAGGATGTTTTTGACAGTCATGGAGAGTCACAGTTCACATTGCTTTAAATGTGGTGTTAATATATCACTATTTTTCACAGATGGTGGATTTCCTCAAACACCCCACAATGATCTTCATGATGGATGAATCTATTTGTACATTTAGAGTCTCACATTTTGGGCTCTTCTGCTAAGTGGATTAGTTCACTTCCATCAGTTTTACAGTTTTAATCTCTCTGTGTTGCCTGTAATAAAGCATCCAGTTATCCTATGGAAGCCTCAGAGAAATGTAGTATTGATTAGAAAAGATCGTTGATATTATGTTATGGCCCTTTTATACATTATAGTCTAGAAATGGGTTTGGTACTATTGGTTATATTTTGAGTGATGCAAGTTTGTGTTACCCTTCATCACAGAGTATGTGCTCACAAGTGCATTATTATGAACATGGTTGATTTGCAATTTATTTTTAAATTGTATTTTAACTGTGTGTAAATGGCCACTGAGTTAGTGTAGTAATTTTTGAACTCAAGGTTTTGATGTGACAGTTCATACAGACTTGTGAAAGACAGGCCAAGATGTCACTGCATTTAATTCATATTGTGGACCTATGATCACTGTCAGACACTTGAGATCTTTAATGACTTGTTCTTCTTAGCTCCCGTAGCCTTACAAAGACGATAGACTGTGAATTATTTCACCATAATTCATGTTATTCCTCTAGCAGTTAATTGTATTATTTTTAGTGCTTTGCTGAGTAAGTAGTTGATTGTGGATGATTGATGATGGTTGAACAGAAGCTGGTGATGCTGTGTCTTGTGCCTTACAGATCTTCAAACTCCCTCATCTGCTTCCCATCATGAGTAAAGGTGCTCTTAAAGGGTTTTTTTTTCCTTCTGTTGACTTGAACCCATGGGTGCAGGTGGTATGTGCCTAAACACCAATATTCCCATGTTGGTCAATGTTAATTCAGGAGTCTTGCTGTAAACAGTTTTGTATATAAATAAATCTGTTACTCATTTGATGTATTGATTCTGGCTGCATTATTATTTAGGTAACTAAAAAGGAGAAAAAACAGTTTCTATTTCTGAAGGGGGTTTAAGAAAAGTATACTGTATATCAGTGATTCTCAAACTTTTTCACTTTATTGATCCTGAAATTGACATAAAGTACACCATGAACCCCTATCCGATAAGATTTTGCTTTCAAATCTTTTATTACAGATAGTGTATGATACCATTAGTAAAGCAGTCCTAGATTTTGTCATAATGTTACTTATGGATGGAAGTACAGTGAAAATTAAAGCTGCAAGCAGCAATGAACGGGCCCTCCCTCCAGTCGCACAGAAACAATAAGCGTATCCACTCCTGCAGTTATTTCAGTGACTTTCTGAATTAGATATCTGTTTCTGTAAGAATTTTAAGAAATCTAATTTTGTGCTAAAATTACGGTTCCACTTGCGTCCCTTGTACGATCGGATAAAAGGCCTCTACAAACCAAGCTCCCGGGCTGAATTTCAACTTCAGCCCGCCCCTATATGCAACTGCAGGGCTCGCAGTTAACCCCTAGGTTAATGCACTGTACAGTAACAGTTCATCTGTATGAATGAACGAACATGCACGTTTAAAAGACAACCTCACATCCAGTCCTTCAGGAGAAGCATCGGAGTTACTTCAGACCGGAGTGTGCTACGGCAATACTTTATGTCAGTGATTCCCAAAGTGTGGGCCGTGGGCCCCGGTGGTACTGCAGGTGGGCCGCGAGAGGTCAT
>JANJYP010126073.1:0-13609 GCA_024605115.1 Rastrelliger brachysoma | reverse complement strand
GAAGTGTATATTATATACAGAGCATTAAAAGAGGGAATGACACTGTCATGGATGACTGCCTGCTCGCTAACCCACACTGATCAACGTTCTCACCCGCATATATCACGGTTTCACTGAATAGGGATCAGACTCATGTTCCAACAGCCATTCCAATATGATCAAATGGTGAAATCACTGTTGCTGCAATGGTTCTTTTCAGTGTAACTTCTATTATCAGAGGAGACAGACCACGTGCAGGCTTAAACAGACCACTTACTGATGTAGTTACAGTAAGTGTCTTGGAGTGACATGCATTTACCCTTTTTCAACATCTGGCTAGAATGTGTACAGTCAGATTACAATGCATCCCAAACGCTTCTTGGCTGCTTTTTTGGATACTGGATAGCTATTTGATACACCCAAGACACATGAAGCATCTAAGTGTAAATATGGTTTTTGTATCTTCATGGAAACACCTGTACAGCTGGACAGAATAATACACGAGTGCTTCCATAGAAACAGCTGTAACCACTTTGATATAAGTGTTTGTTGCTAAGAGCGCAATACCCATAGAAATCTGTCTGTGGCACATTACAGTAAGAATTGGCTTCAAGCTATAGAGCAGCAGGCAGGTGCCCGAGCAGATGTAAACACACACACACACACACACACACACACACACAAAGAAGAAAAGATTTAAAATCTCTTAAAACAGAGGCTGACGCATATACCTGCTATCAAGATGCTGTATACACACACACACAGACGTGCATAACTCAACAGGCGCCATTCTCCTCACCAGACATGTCTATGTTTGGAGACAGTGACTTCCTGTTGCACTTTTATTAACCATGACTTCACCAGTCCACACTGCCTACGTGGATATGTGGAGGATGGTCACAATCATCTTGACAACTTTTCAACTCGACTAGTTTTGTGACTTAAATAGTAATCCTTTAAAGACTTCTGAACAGCCAAAGGAAGCCTGGAACATCATGTTACACACATTAGCCACATCTGAGTGGTGTGACGAATAATCGATACTATCTAGCTCAAAAGGGACGCCATTGCACAATCATCTTTTTCATGTTTCAAAAAACATGGAAACTTTTTCCTTGTTTTTTTTAAATTAGCTTACAAAGTTTTCCGTTGAATGAAGACTTGGCAGACCAATGGTCCCCTTTATACGAGGCCCAAATCTTACCCCCAGATCGCCTGCCTGGCATATAAATTGGGGTGACTGCACATGAAAAGCACAGAGGGTGAAAAACAGCCACATCAGAGTCCAGTGGGTTTTTTTCAAGAGCTGGTAAAACTGGTGCTTTTCCACTCTTTGGGAGGGCTGATATAGTAGTACTTAAAATTCTGTGTCAAAACAGAGCAAAGCTGAAAAGGAGACGAGGACCTCCTATTTAATGGTTTTGTACTAATGTCAGAAAACCTCAAGGTACTCAAGAAAAACTATTATTATTAGTATTATTATTATTATACCACTATATTGTGGAAGAAAATTATTATTTTCCATCTACTGTTTCATGATTTAAATATTCAAAGCAGCATTTCCGGTATAGTACATGCACTATATATTGTCTAAAAGAAAATTAACTTTTTCCATTAAATCAACATAAATAGTCCATGAGGCTAATGCTCAACGTACTCAGGTCAAAGAGAGACAACTAAATACTGCTAAAAACAGTTTACCCATGTAATATCTTCTTTTATAAGCAGAGCAGTGATGTGGCAACCATGTGTTATCTCACTGACAGCACCTTAAACATAAGCACCATGGTCTTTATTGTGTGAAAAGGCATGTGTGTGAAATTGGCTGCTTCTCCTGTTCTCTCTGGTCTGTAATCCATCATGACTCTTATGTAATAGTGATAGAAGGATGCGTGGCTGCTCATTTCACCTCAGTGTAGCCAAGAGGTCAGCCATCGGCCTGCTAAACGTTCGCGGGACAGAAATGACAAGGGGCTCGCTGACAGAGCTGTACTGTTTCAAGAATGGAGAAACCTCAAGTTGGGAAAATGATGTTCATTGGAACAAAGTGCTTGGCTGTAGTTCTGGTGACCTCTGAGCATGCTTTTATAAGGAGTCATGAGAACATAGTCTTATTTTTAAATAAACATTTCACACCAAGCAAATGTCTGCCCATCTGATAAAGAACCTCACACAACTGCCTGAGCTGTTGAGACATATGCGCATGTTTACAGGTTTTTCTCTATTGCACAGACGTAAATTACTGCCAAGGGTCCATCGGCATCTGACAGACAACAGGTTGAAATCTTTACCATCTGCTTATGGATCTCATTAGCAGCATTCTCATGGCAACGTGTAATTTAAGCTTGCATTAAAAGTGAGCTTAAGGCTGCTTTTAAAAAGCCACACATGCTCAGCTGGCGTTCAATCTCATGTATAACCCTTTTACAATTTTTAGTGCATCAACTGGCTGCTTTGATTTGCCTTAAGGCTGTCATACCGACAAACAGTCTTTGTATCCAGAGGCAGGAAGAATGTGAGAACAGAGAGTTTAAGGTCTCTAAGTGCCAACCATGTGCAGCCTTGCTTGGCATAAAGAAAGAAATAAGGTAGGGATACTGTGATGAAGGTATGGATGAGTTGAGGACAAACTGTTTGTTGTTACTTTAGGTTTTAAGATATACTGAAATGGAGAAAAAGACAGAATCGAGCAGGAGCTGTCAGTTTGGAATGACTAGTCTCAATCCACAGGGAGCTCAGAGAGCAGCTTCAGCTACGGGACAATTAGCTTGGAGGTGGGAGAAAGTCCTGCTGTACTTCTAACTCATACAGTAATCACCTGTTACCTCACATTTCGCTGACAATATCGACACAGCAATGGGAATTTGAAACTCTTCCCTAACAATAGCAATTCCATTAAAAAATACATGCCATCTTTAGTTCAGTAATGGCATCCCTGAGTCACCACCTCTTGTAATGCCTGAAAGTAATGGTCAGCATCAGGGTGCAAAAGTAACTTTCCCATCCGCTATCCTGTGGTTAGAGAATGCCAGCGGTTTTTTGGGCCAATGAGGGAAGCAATTTTACCAGCCACTCTCATATTTTACCAGCATTTGGCTCGTGGCTGGTACTAATTTTGTTCCCTGGTCAGAATCAAACAACAAACAAGCAAATAAGTTACTTATGATATTAAGCTGTCTGTTATTTCTCAAATCTCTTGTGTTATAGAAGAAGAGAGAAAAAAAAGAACCATGAATAGCTGAGCTGGCCGTTTCTGTGCAACATGACGTGTCCGTGGTCAACTCTGTGACAGAAAAAGTAAACTCTTATGAAGCCCTATGCTTTGGTCCTAAAACACTAACCAGGCCAAACCATAACCCACCAGTTAAATTGGAGAACTCGTACCACGTGTGCTGATCGTGTTGCAGGTGTGGTCGGACGTCAGCCGTCTGACTGCTGTGAATACAAGTAATGCCTCTCATGCGCTGCCACAAAAGGCATCTCCTATGCTCAAGTTGGTCTCAGCATTCAGCTGGACCAAACCACAAACTGAAATCAATCCAAGCTACTTATAGCAATGTGGTGATCAAAACAAAAGGTTTCACCTCTCTGTGACCCTGAGAACTTGACTGGACCTCTCGTCATGACAAAAAAGAAAAACAGATAATTCACTTATTTTAAAAGATAATGCTGGATACTAGCTGCTACAATCCTCTGTTGTTCAAAACACACCACTGAGCGAGAGGTGTAGAGTAGAGGAATATATATCAGGCTTGAAATAAATACATAATACCACTAAGTAGGATCAGTTCAATGCTGGTTTGGCTCTACACGTGAGATCTGTTGACAGAGAGAAAAATATAGAAAATTGGCATCCCTATCCTTTAAAATAAATACTTGGAAATGGAGATGCAAACCCTCCCCTCGGAGCTGTATCCCAGATACTGTGTTGTTGTGAAAATCAGGCAAAGTAAGATTTGTTTTTACCATCACACTGCCTGATCCTTTTTTCATTTATCTTTATTTAGACCTTGGGTTAGAGCCCAACATGTCTGTGTTAAAGATTTCACACAGAGGAGTGCTGTGATAAGACCTCCTAAGAGGAAGATAAATGTTAATTCCAAGGATACTCTTGTTTCCATACTGTTGATTAAGATTCCACCACAGTTAGGCTCAAGGATCATTCCTCACTGAATAAAACCTGCTGCCTTGACAGCAGAATGGATCAGAGTGCCAAAAACAGTTCCTTAGAATTGATGCAGTAAACTGAAAACATTAAATGATGTAACTTGGTTATAAAATACACTGTATATTCTGCCTACTAAGCTCCTCTATTAATTATTATGATTGAAATTCTTTTACTTTCTAGTTTTCTTTCAGTTTACACTGCTCATATCATATTACCTCACATACAATATTCTTCCACTATGGGTCTCTGGCAGGGAGGAAATGATACAGTCTGTAATCCCATGAGAGTTAAACTGATGGAGAGTAACTGAACACAATGGTATTACAATATAGCCTGAGTCTATCATACAAAACCACACATAAGCAATTGTTTTGTGAGTGAGCACAACTAGGAGTGTCATGAAGTCACATCTCACACGTAGGACTGTAGTGACTGTGGCATGGGAGAAGTGCTCACCTTATATTAATTTAGCAGTGGCCATGAGTGTCGCTGCTAAAATTTCACTTGATCATTAATATCAATGGACTACTAATGACTTTCAGTCACACTGTGTGAGTGCAATAACACGCTACATTATCATGGAATTGTTTTGAGTCATCAACTAGTGCATCAAACCCCCGAATCCTCCCTCTCTTCATTCTTCAAAGAACATCTATGTGAAAAGTAAAGTGTGTAATGTGTGTGTGTAGGGATTGTTTGGTTAGGCAGAGAAGTCAGTGTGAATATGTGCAGAGCAGATGAAAAGGTTAGCAGTAAGTGTTCAGTACATACTACAGTGTGGTAGTTAATAAATGCTGCAGCAAAAAAAGTGTCTAGCAGAATCCAACCTGGCTCACTTATACTGGACTGAACTGACCCTTAAGGGAGACCAGCTATTCTCATTTTATTTTCAATTTGAGTCACTCCTTAACAGAGAAAAGAGTAATATCTGACTGCTGAGTCTCCCCAAAGTTAGACAGATCTTTAGATTAAAAAAAATGTATGGCACTGACTAACTCATAAATTACAGCTAAAACTTGAGAAGCAAGTAGTGAGTAGTAATCTCTAGGTGGTAGATTGATAAATCTACTGTAAGATCTAACACCACTTATCCAGAATGTTTATAAGATTAACTTCAGTACTTATGTCACATTAAGGCTGATAAATACGACAATTTACAGTCTTTGGAAATTTTAGAACAACATTGAAACTTTCTTGCTCAACAGGGGCTCACATTTTAGTAGAGCCACTTTGGTAGTAATGTTAGAGGAACATAATATGCAATGGCATCACTGTGAAAGAACATTTAATGGTGTAACCACCCACAATGCCGGGTTTCTGACTCCCTGCGGTCTTTTGAACAATATCCCACGGTGCATGCCTCACAGGCGTACCTTCCTCATCAACTTTATGCTCTGTTAAACATGGCATGTGTGCATGTGGCTNGCTGGGGGGGCACTCCGGGCTGAGGGGCTGCAGACGAGGAGGAAGCAATGCTGTCAGGAGTTCCTGAGCGCTCCTCTGGTGCAACCGCTGGAAGAGCTACAGACACCGCAAAGAGAGAAAGGCGTGTGCTGGAGATATGAATGCCTTATGTGACAGTTAAAACAAAACAGCGAGCAAGCGAAAACACATCTGTTAAATTTAAAAGTGACGTGCCAGTCACTCGCCCTCATGAATAACAGCAGAGATTAAAGTCAGATTCATTTACAATAGCATCCTTAAAATTTCTGCGATTGTTTGGTGTGTGATACCTGCAGGCTGGTCCTCACTCAGGCCAAAAGCAGAGATGACATTCTTGCTGACTTCATCCTGGTTTTTTAATGGGTCGAAGGCTGACATGCTGGCTGCACTGACTGGAGTTGCCTGTTTCACTGTGGTTTCTGCTGTCAACACCTTACCCTCACGTCCATCCACTGATTCTAGAAACACAGCCAGGAAAATGTGTAAGCTCTGGAGAACTGAAATGGTGCAATACATGTATGCCACGTTTTGCACAAGTCAATTATAAACACATTTGTTGTGATACCACGAACACAAACATGTAGTAAAAAAAGAGTATGTGGTGTGAGTAATCTGCAAAAACAGGTTTTTAAAAATGAATACTGCCTGTAAACCTTGACCTTAATTATAACTCAAAAAACAAATCCACCTGTGTGTCTCAGCAAGGTGCCAAAAGGCAGTGTAGAGATAACCACTGCCCATTACATTGTGTGATTCAAGCCAAATCGCATTTGAATATGTACTTGATGAGAAATGAGCAGAAAGAAAAAGCTGCATGAAAATATAACTCACAGAGGCTTACAGAGGACGGCAACTGAAAATCAGTTTTAATACAGCAGCCAGCTACCATAATGTAAAATGACTGCACACTGCCCTAATACTATCCAAATACTTTGTTACTTTATGATGACAAGAGAAGTGTGAGAGACCACAGTTAGACTGGAATGAAATACAACATATGCAATTATACACATGCTGCCTTCCCACAGAGCATGCAGCATGTGTGCTCATCTGGCCAGCACAGGAATGCCAAACCCGAGGCCATAGTTAAAAACTCCATATACAGAGAGACCTATCTGGCTGTGACAGGCTTAATCAGTATTGTGTCAACTCATTTGGCAAGAGTTTGAATGTAAGAGAGTTTAATTTATGCTAAAGCTCTGCACTGCAGCTTTAAGAGTTCTTGTGTTAAAATAATTCAGAGACCACTTGTGCACACACATACTGAAGGAAAACTACTACTATTACAATGTATAAATGTGTGTGAATGTGTATGTGCACATGTGGGGGAACGCTTACCACTGTCAGGTGCTGTAGCAGCCAAACCAGGCTCTGTGGGGGGCTCCAGGCTGTCCAGGAGGTTGTTGACTTTATTCCTGAGCTCGATGAGCTCCCTGCGCAGGTACTTCACCTGACTGGACTCCAAAGGCCGTGGCTGACCATTCACTAAAGATAATAAGAGTTAAAGGGACAGAAACAAATTAAAGAGAATCTTATCTGTTTGGGGACCGATTTAGCTAAGTCAGACATTTTTCTCTCTCTAAGCAGCTTTTGAGTGTGAGACCTCAAAGAGGCTGATGGATAAAATTTGATTCCTGATCGCTTTTACAGAATACAGCAATCCCCTGGTCAGTACCATTATTAATGGGGCTTTTTTGTGCATTACTGAATCTGGATATCATTAAGTATGATCGTTCCCCACTTGGAGTGAGGCTGCCTTGAACCTGCTTATTGGTACAGATCATGGTCAAGAACTAAGTTACACCAATGAGCTACTAAGACTTTCTGGGTCAGACAGTATAAAAGTGTGTCAATAGTCCATCAGATGGTAAACCAAACCAAAAATGGCAGGAAAACCAAGCAGCATGACTTCACACCCAAAAAAAGAATGGAGACTAGCAGATTGATTGAACACATATAAATGCTTGTAGGAAACTAAAAGCTCCTAATATACATGTGTGAATAACGTGTGACCTGGAAAAGCTGTTAATTCCAAACTAAGTATGCATGCATTATGAATGATGATCTGCCCCAATTCTGCACTTGTAATATCTGGTATTACAGGGATCATCTATCACATGGCTGAATCCGCAAAGCCATTCACAACAAAAGCCAGACCAACACGGGAAGCTTCATCTTCACTGCACCAGTTTGGCACTGAGCAAAGCAAGAAGTGCTGGCTTGTATTCTAGCTTGTATTTCCACTTACTGTGTGTATATTTAAAATGTAAAGTGACATACTGTGCTTAGATTTACATTCACTCACAAATCTGTAGGAAACATAGAATAAAGTTAAAATTATGTTCTATATCTTCATGACAAACAATGGCTTAGCAGAGTGACATCTTGTGACCTGAACCACACAGGTCACTCTTAAGTACTTTCAACTTTCATTTTCCCACTACAAGTTTGTAGACGAGTGGAATTTCCATTGAAGAAGACCGAATGTGAGAATGAAGATTCCCGGACATTCTTTTCTCGCACAAGTTTCTAGAGTTTGAGTGGATAATGCTGAACAGAGATGCACAGGGTCATGAGGCGCTGTGCTGAGACACGAGCTGCAATGAGATTCCATCTACTCTAGCTCGCTTTGAATATCGACACATGTCGGAGAATATCAGTTCCACGTGAGAGCACGACTTGTGATGACGAGCCATGGCTCCGCTTCGATTGGGAGAGGAAGTAAAATATTTTTAAATGAAGAAAAGAAACAAACATCTCTATGAATCCCTGGCTAAAACAGCAGCAACCAGAGGACAGATTGGCTGGAAGAGCAACATGGCAAACATGCAGTCAGTTCAGATTCAAGAGTAGAGTGAGTGTGTGTTACTGCATGTATAACTTTGTGCAAGTCATATTGACTTAAAGATCCAGATTAGATTGTTACATTTTTCTGATTAAAGTCCATGTGTGCTACACTCCAGAGCCGTTTTCATAGCTGATAGCAATACTTTGTATTCCCTACTACAATTTGATTGCTGGCAAAGTGGAGACACAATTGGGCTTTATAATAGCAAAGCACTGGAATATTCCTGCTTTTAAATGAATTACATTTACAAGAAAGAGAATAATTCATGAACATGAACAAAAAACACATGTGATATAGAAACTGCCTGCCAGGATACAAAAAACATATCATTGATAAAATCAACATGCATTTAGATATTTACAGATGCCGACCTGCTGGTGCTCATTCCCTTATATGGACATGTATTCTTTGCTGTGATTGAAAAAAAAAACACTCCCAGATGGCACATTTGATCAGTACAATCAAATTAATGATGCACAATATACTTCATCATTAAGTCTGCATGTGTGCCTTCTTTACTGTCATGCCTGTTATTTATGTGTAATAACAAACTTGTAATTAAGTCGTTTTTTTTCATTGCTTTTCTTACAAAGCAGACCAAATGCACTTTAAGGCTAAATTGTAATGCTGAATTTGGGTCAGGTATTTATTGTTTTGCCTGTTTATGTCTGGAAAAGATCACATTTGTAACACCTTAGCTTCATGTGTATTCCATGTAGCTGCTGGGCTCATCTTGTTTTCAAGAAATAGAACTGGATTCTGATTCAAGCAATGGTCATATTATAATCTAGGTCAAGTAAGGCACTGCATGCAAATACTCTTGTAAAAACCCTGAAACCTGTCAGCACAACTTTATGTAACATGTTGTTAAAACTGAGAAAACCAGGCTTCGACTTGACATGTTAGAGTGAGCCCAACTGGTTGTTTGGGGTAATTAATTCTTATATGACCTACAACTCAAATCACACAGCTGCATGGCTACTGATTGATTGTGGACCAAAAAGGTGGAAAATACTTAAGATTAAGAACCAGTATAACTAAATGTTTTGTGAAGACATACATCCACTGTCTGTTGTTTGTCTGTTGAACCAGCCCTTAGTGACACACAGAAATTCCACCCCAAATTAGTCATAAGGAAGTGCAAACAAATTTCAAACACACAGAGACACTGGACTGCCCTCTAGTGCCTGGTTGCTGTAAATGACTCAAATGAAAAACCATCTTGGTGTTGAGCTTATTATGATAAGGTCATTGTGTGAATTTCTCAAAGCAAAGTTCAATACAAAATTCAAAGGAAATGTTTTGACGTCTTACCAAACAAAGTCAATTTGAGTATTCTACTGCACTGGATTGCAAAGGAGAGGTCAGAGCTGTCGAAGATGGTGATAAGGTCATCATCTACAAAAAAGGAAGAGAGCCGATGATTTACTGTATGGCATATTATCTCTACTTAAGAAAACATGTAAATATATTAGGACAAAAAAACCCAACCTTTACTCTCTTATTAGAATTACATGGACAAATAATCTGGTCAGGGGAAAACTCGACACTGACATTTTTACCCTTGAGATTAATTAGGACAGAAATCACTTAAGCCAGGTGTCCTTACTCACCTTCATCCTTGTATTTGATGGTAACCTCATCGTTACTCTGCAGCTTGCCCCTGAAGACACGTTGCATCATCAGCACCAGCTCATCATAAGTAATGTCCTCGTTATGGATAGGGATGCGTCTGATGTCATCGCCCAATTGGGCTTTGATGATCAGCTTCCCGCTCAGGTCCAGCTGGCCATTCATTGTGTCGTCCGACCTCTTCTGCTCCAACCACTAAACACGGTCACAGGGGGAAACAGTTTTAAGAACAGCCAATTAGACAATGTGTCTGTTGTCTTCGTTTCCAGCTTCCTTTACTTATGTGACATGCTGCACCACAACGGCTGAAACATAATGGTTACAATCATAATGTTCATTTAGCCCTGTCTTGGTTACAGTTAAATGTGGATTAATTTCTGAGAACAAAATAGCATAATTCTAAATGGTCAACTTTAAAAACTTGTTTTTAAGTTTTAAAATAAAAACTGACTTCATGAAACACATGTTCAATATCATCACAATAAAGAAAAGCAATTAAATGCACTCATCATAGCCATAAAACTGAGGCCCCGGGTAAGAACAGATTTGTGCAAGTCATTGTTTTGTTACATTAAAATGGGGTTGTTACATTAACAAGTAATTGGTTATGATAAAATTAATAGCTGTTCTTGGCTTGGCTTTAATCTCTTACTTGAGGGTACCTTGACAATTACAAATAGAGGGAGTGTACTTTCCTTTACTTTCAGCTCCTGGTAAACAGGATTTAATTTGTCAGCGTTCACTTCTAAACAATGAGACGATCTCCCTCTGGGGAGATATAATCTCTGTCACAATAAGAAGACAATCCAATCAAAACTATGCCATGCAGTTTCACTGTATCTACAGAGTCTAAAGGTCAAACAACACCAAGTGATGTGGCAAAGAGTCTTCTAAGATATGATAGATCTCCTTATAGACTTTGACCCAAAATACAAGAGACATTAATTAGGTTTCATGATATAATCACAGTATTAAAACTCTGATTTTGTTTAATTGTAAATTGTATGTAATAAAGGCAAGGATTCAAGAAGCATGGTGACGGTGGTACATCAGTGTGTCTGTTTGATCACCAGCTGGAGTGACTGTGAATATACTAATGTGAATTCAATCTCAGAGATGCTCTGGCTTTGCCTGTCCTGGACAGATGATTAATTGGCTGGATGCTAAGGGTTATGTGGTAGCTAACGTTTAGCAGAGCTACTACGATAACACACAGATGTCGACCGAGATTAAAAATTGGTAAAACCATAATCAAACGTTTTAAATGTCTTCCATTAATTATTTCAATGATGCTAAATCGCAGAGTCATGTGTCAGTGGCGCACATACTTTCTCCTATAAGTTTGCTAGGCCAGTGTCAACGATCACATTACAAACTATACATTATGTTCTCAGTAAAAGAACAATATATTTAATATTCCACTGTATTGTGTGTATTCACTACAAAATGACCTGCCTCAATTTCAGCTTTGCGTTGTTAGCAATCAGTCAGCAAAAATAGGTTTGTAATGTAGCTAACTTTGCAATAGCAACCATAAACAAACATGCAGAGCTAGGCAAATCAATACATTAACAAAATCATAATGTAACATCAGCTTTGCCCTTAAAATGGGGCAGATTAACTGTTATTCGTGGTGTGAATCTTTTTTTAAGTTACTTCCCATGAATCGCTCCCAACACCTGTTTGGATGAGCTAGCGTAACATTAGCCAGCTAACGCTAACTGGTTAGCTTGCTAGCTAACCCTATACAGTCAATCAGTGATTGTAAAAATATTGTGGTAGTGATTAAAACTACTGTCTACAACAAACCTCAAGAAAGCATCCCACCTGTATCTGACGACTTGACCACGCTGTACTTCACAGGTTTCCCCAAACTGTGAAAATGAAATCTGTTAGCTAGCCTAGCTAGACCCGGCTACCAGCATCAGGAAGTGTCTTCTCGGTTGTCAACGTCACCCAGTACGTGGCACTCACTGAGCGCAGCCGCAGAAAGTGCGCTGTGATCAATTGACTCACTCAAACAGTAAAGATGGCCAAGCATCACTCTCAAACAAATTCAAGAACAAATGTACTTTTTATTCCGTTAATTATGCATTATTAAGTTACACACACAAACATGTAACTTTGGCCTTTTGATGCTGAAGGAAAATACAGAAAACATAACAACAGACGATTACTACCTGGCTGCAATGACTCCCAGCCTTTTGAGCTTTGAAATAACCAATAATTATAATGATATAATTAAATGAAAAACCCCTTAAAATAAACCAAAGGGTATACCTGGGATCCCTCATCACATGTTGCGATGTTCAATAAAAGAGGGCTTTTTGAAATATGTAGATAACTCTTAAAGGCTTTAGGAGAAAGCATATAGCAATTAACAAACAATAAAGCAAAGGTTTGATGAAGAAAAAAAATAGAAATCTGTGTGTCAGAAATATGTTTTTCTGTTGTTCTGTTCTGTCCTATCATCTTGCAACCCATTGATTAATTCAGCAATCCTTTGTGAGGGAACTACCGTCTTGCATGAATTTCGAAAAAAAATAATAGTAAACTTAGCAATGAAGAAGATTACATCAGCATATCTGCAACAGAGGCAAACCTGCTATCCCTTATAAATACATTGAACAAATTGCAGATGTTGAACAGTTCATGCTATCACTGTTAAATAAATATGAACATCCCCATCAAAGTGACATTTTTAGACAGATGACAACAATGTCCTGGTCATAAATGACTTCTTTCTCTGTGAGGAGAAAACCTGAAACACAGACTCTTTGTTGAACAAGGTAAGAGGTGCTTGAATGTTTATGGTTGTTGCTTTAATGCCACTCCTGACTGAGCTAGACATGTATCATCAGTTTTAAACGTGAAAAAAACAGCTTCAAATTCCTGCATGAAATTGAAATCTTCCCCTATTTAAGAGAGAGCACTAGTCAATAAGGTATGATGTTTCATGATGAATGAGGACTCAATAACTGGAAACAAATAAGACTCATATCTCATAAATTAAAATAAAAACACAGTTTTCCCCAGTCAAAGCTGTCTTTCTTCTATTATTTCTTCTTCTTTTCCTGAGTGGCATCGAACCACGAGTCTAAAAGCTTTTTTTTGTAATATAACTGCCATGCGTGCACTTGTACAGCAACCACCATGACTAGGTACATAACAGTCACTGCAGAGAAGCCAAAAATGAAACGGTAGGCCTTTCCATGGCGGTAGAGTTGCTGTGCGACAGGAAACATTTCCATTCCACCGTAAATAAGAGGCGCCACAGAGAACAGGCCAGCACTTATCATGGAGATGACCAAATAACTGATATTGTTCTTTGGAAGTGACAGACTGCTGCAGAACAGAGGGACGATGCTGAGCAGGTACGGGTACTCCCACTGATATGGCATGGACACTGTGTCATGTGACACCAGTTTAAAGTGGCTCACAATCACTTGTACAGCCACCAGGAGCCAGATCAGAAGATGGACAATGTTTAACTTGCGCACCTCTGACTTCAGGGCAGCACTGCAAAACAAATAGCAGAC